>JAMKCH010005717.1:0-67870 GCA_023653785.1 Ophioderma brevispina
AACTTTCATTTCATTCAACCGGGAATTGGTCGCGTTTCTGGAAGTTGTACCTTTCCAGAGTAACTTTGCCTTTGGCGTGAAATGTTCTTATGAACTCTTAGTAAGTACCCTTGATAATCTTCCTTGTCTTCATCTGTGTACGTGAAATTCTGTGGTAGATATCTTCTCCCGTCGCGTCAATAACATGAAGTAAAGTTTAGCTCTGAACTGCAGTAGCCCTGAGGCCTTGTCCTGGAGATCTCAAAATCTTGAGTCCAACGCTTCCATGCAGATGGTTTACTCACGTCAAATGGTTCTGGCGGCTTAAACTAATGCCAGGCAAAGTCGGTATAGTGCCATCGGTAGCAGGCATCTTTAATCAGTCCAGTTGTACAAGTTGTCTAAACCCATGTCATAGCAACCGTTCCGAATGAATGTTCAAAAAATCATGGTAGCCACTTTCGGACACAATTTTGTGATCTGGCTTGTCTTGCATGATCACCATTGAGAAATAATTACAACTGACTCAATTACTACACTTACTACTTCATAGTTTTAATTAACGCTCTCATCAGGATGGTAGCAATATCCATGACCTGCTTTGGTCCATGGTGTATTTAAGAGTGGCAAGTGGTGTGTGTGGGTGTTTAACATATAACTGGAAACTAGTTAGCCTTGTTCTACTTCTACAGGTGTTGGCTTGACGGGTTTGCACTTGCAAGCAGTTTTGGGATCCCGTGGGATACATCGTGGATGGAGACATCAATGACTCACACGCTGAGCTCATCTTAACACCGATGACCCTTAAAGTTGCTTAGGAAAGAGATATTTGAGTCCGAGTGATCACATGTGGCATCAGTTGTTATGTTGTTTTTCACTCGCTGAGTGTGACGAACGAAATACGGCGTGTCTTCATAAATATGCCTAAGGACTTTCCAAATACTACGATCGTAAATCAAATATGTGTGCACAAAACTATGTTTCATGAAGTGCGCATGCTCTTATAATACTTTTGGGCACCTGATTTGGTTACGGGGCCGTTTGTGAGAATCCGCTTGTAATATCTGTATACTTCATTGCTCTGAACTTCAACGGAACAACTAATGGAAGAACGTACACACGTAGGCTACATTGTGTATTTTCCCGTTGGTGCGTCGAAATTTGTAACGCTAAAATAGTAAGTTTTTGTACCGTGTACCAGTGCTTCTCTATGGAGTAGTTCATTATACGATTTTTGGTCACATGTGCTTTTTCATTTTGCAATTTATCTGTTTGGAGTCGTATTTTATTTCTTTTTTAAGCATGTTTGTGGATATATTGAAAGCAACCGACGATTAAAAGGATGACATTATTTTTTCTTATTCGTTACAGGAAGACGAAACCCAGCGCATCGCTGGTAAGGCACACACACCACGTAATTCTCCCATTGAATACACGTTAAAATGGTTATTGGGCGTTGTCATGGTCCTGTCTGGCGGGAAAGTGGGCGTAGTTTTTGACGAACGAAAGGATTTCGCAGATACTTATAGTAATACATTGTCAATACGTACAAAAAATGCCGGCAAACACAGCACGGTGGCAAAGCCACAATTCCGCGGCAAAAATACGCCGGCATTCCCACCAGACATAACCATGATACACTCCATGGTACCAGTGCACAACGAAACGGCCAAGAAACACCTCGGCTAAGTGGCCCCTATGCCCACCCTTCCCTGATCAAAGGTACCCCACGGGTTTTAGAGTCCGTCTAAAATAAATAGAATGAGGATTGTGACGGACAGTAATTTCATGTTTTTCAGCCCTACTTACGCGTTACGATCGAAGCTACCGCAGAATATTATCGAGAGCCCCTAACCAATAACACTACTTGTAGCGGGTCCTTCAGAGGCTTGTCCCAGGATGACATACCCCCTGGGGGGGGGGGCCAACTGATGACTAATGAACTTTTCGCCCCTGTGAAATTGAAAATGGCACCCTCATTCCACATTTCTTGAACGTGCAAACACATATATAATAAATAAATTAAAAAAAGCAAAAAATAAAAACAGGAAAATTTTTTTTTTTAAATTGTTTCGGCAACTGAAATTTGTGGCAACACCCCCTCCCCATTGAAAATGGTCATGGCACGCCCCTCATGTAATGAATTACATTAGTTCCAATTTCCCAACAACTACCTTATTTAATTCAACAGACGGTTTTCACGCCCCTTTCCTATTTTCGTCCAGGCCCTTTTCCTTTTGTTTTCTGTTTGGCGCCCCTATTATTCCCCTTAAAACTCCATGTCCCTTTGCTATTCTTTGCGTGCGTTTTCCTTTTTCAATTTTGAACGGCCCTGTATTTTTCGTTTACCGTCCGCCTTGTCTCCCTATCCTTTTGGCTATTTTAGCACCCTTTAATTCCTTAACCTTTTGCTCAACCTTTTGGCCTTTTGGCGCCCCTATTCTTTTTTATCCGTTTTCTTTTCTTTCTCTTCTCATTTTGCTGCACTTTTTTTGTCTTAGTTCACTTTTCTTTCCAATTTAATTTCACCACTCTTCGTTTCGCGCTATTAATTTGCTTTTCTTTTGTCCTTTTTTGGCGCCCCTTTACTTTTTATACCTTGTCTTTTCTCATTTTTGTTGCCACATTTTCGCCCTAATTTGATCTCTTCTTAGCTTTCCCTTCAGATCTCTCTCCCTTTCTCCTTAAGCTTTCTACTCTTCCCCTATCTCTTTCCCCTTTACATTGGTCCCCTTCCTCCCCCTTTTCATTGTACTTTTTTCTTTCCTTCCTTCCCTCTCAGTCCATCTCTAATTTCTTTCGTTTCCTTCCTTTTTTTCTTTCATTCTTCCCCTTTTCCTTTCCTTTTCGTCTCCTTTCCTTCTTTTTCCTCTTTTCCTTCTTTTTGGCGCCCCCTTTGGGCCACTACGGGGGGAAAGCGCCCCCTTTGCCCCTCACCCCACCCCCCTTCCTCCCTCCTCCTCGCTCTTCCGATCTGGATCCTAAATAAATCGGGATAGGACACTCGAATCATCAAGAGAATGGATCGTACTGCACACGAGCTGCATGAACCTGTAGCTTATAGTTCGCCAGTCTTGCGTGGCGCTATTACTCTACTGCATCCCCCGGTTAACGTCATGTGTGACGTTTATGCATAATAATTAGGTAGCTTATCGAAAATGGTGGCTCTATCACACCATCGATCGAAAATTGTTCGTATGGGCATTTTGTACACAGTGTCCCCCTCCTGGTCGTTATTACAGAAAAACTAGGGGGTACCAACATTTGATGGTTACCAAATACTAACTACACTTTTTGATATCGATTATTGTAATATACCACATACTACCAAATTGCGATCTCGAAAAAATATTCACATTTCAAATACTACTTATTTTTCGATATCGAAAATTATAGTATTTGAAATACATTTCTCGACGCAGCACCGGCTACTTCATGATATAGCTGGCTGATCTTGGACTTTTAGGCTGGACTTACTGGCAGGAGATTTCAAACCGTTGTCGCTGACAAAATTGAAAGTGCTCATTTGGACCTTATGTATGCCTAAAAGCTTTTCAATGAAAAAACAATCCCATCTGAAAGCATTAAGCTGACACAAATGTTGCTTTGGTACAGAAATTTTGAAATTTCTAATTTCGTATCGGAGCAAATACAATTCACCTAATGTTTTATATGAAATATAAGCAAATCGAATCACCCTTTTTTCTCTCTTTTAAGGGCATTTCTGTACCAAAACAGGTAAGAAATCTATTGAGATGTCTAGTCTATATGAAATTACAATTATGACCCAATATTTGGGTGACTCCAAACATCACACATCTCGCGTTTCCTTTAAAGGTATACAGAGCAATACATCATAGTAAATTACAATTAACGCTTTTTTCAAAATGTGCACAGTTCTTTTCTTTTTAGCCCTGCACTATTTAGAACTCCCTTCTGAATCAATACCGCCTCAGCACTAATCAGATGTTTTTCGTCACATCGCAGGGTGCATCGGTGCAAAAGGGGGTTTTGGGGTTGTTGTGTTTTCTGCTCTTGACAGTCCTGGAGAAATAGCCGAGGTTTCAACAACAATGGCGTCAAAATATGCAAAAAGGAAAGTGTTCGTTGTAGGAGTTGGCATGACAAAGGTACCACTTCCTTGTTTTGCACATGAGTCAAGTACCAGTCTGAGGCTAGTAGTAGTACACGGCCGGACCTGCCGGTTATAGTTTGTCATCTTAAGGTCCATGGACCACGGCTGAGTAGACATTTCTTAATTTTCTACCTTTTCCTTGCGGGAAAGACTTCCATATGTACCCCCTCGTAATAATATTTACATGCTACAAAATTTAATTTTAATTTTGGCCTTGTTTTGATCAAAACGGAATAAACAGCTTAAAAGAATATTTTATGTTGCATGTAACCATAAGCCAAGGGGGTACATCAGTGATCAACTTCTCACCTCGGAAAACTAAGAGCCAACGAGGGCTGGCGAATCCGAGGGTGAGCAATGACTAATTGGCGACAGTTTTAGTTTAAATTACTCACTTATTTTGTATCCCTACCGCTGCATTAACCTTATCTAAAATTTTATAATTCCACAGCACCAGTAGCAATTATGTCTCATCTGCTTTTTCTGGTTAAAACGAAAGTTCCCATGTACAAACCGAATGGCCAAGAATTCTCCGTCGACTGACCCGTCTCGCAGAGTCCATCTAGAAGAAGTGACCCTCGCCTCGTTCCTCCTGTGTCCTCCCCCTGTTACCAAGAAAAAGAAAAATTAACCAATTGCCCTTTCATAATACGTAAAGTATTTCATTAGAAAGAGCACTGCTCCCAAACGTCATAAACCCCGTTTAATGACGTCAAAGTGTTACTGAACTGCAAAATTTGCAATGTTTATTTGGAGGAAATCTGAGTCCGTCCACCAGCCTTAAACGTGCACATGTCCATCTCACAACGTGTGCAGAGTCCGAACTAATTAACGCTAATCCCGCTAAATGGAATTTCAAATGACCCCCGCATCATTTGTGACGTCCATGGGTCAGTGGCTCGACCACAATCTGTTCGAAACCACTTTGAGAAACACTGTGACTTATTCGGAGCGGAATCGCATAACTTGTCCCTGTTGCCTATTATTCATGCAAATACCGAGATTGACCGGGTCAACAACTCAAGCGCAAATGCATGAATGTGATTCTGAACTTCGGAAAACCGTCTGCCTTGCATGTTCCCAAATTCAGCAAAACAACCACTTCAGTCACTTCATCCTGCACACAACACATAAAAAAGACCAAGCGTTTTCATAATTGTATTACTCATTGAATTTTTTCTCAAATTGTTTCTGTAGCAAAACCCTCTTCTATTCCCTTTTTAATTCGATACAAATATACTCCTTATTTTTCTATCATCTCTTCACTTCCTGCGCCTTCTAAAACCCTCTCTTTCCCTTCCTTCCCCGTCCCCCCCTCTTCCTCTTCTTTTTCCCCGCCCCTCAAATTGTCACTCTGCGCGTTCCCCGGCACCCCCGACCCGCCCGTACCTCTGGCCCCCTCACTTCTCTCTGCTTCCAATTCTCTCTTCACTTCCAGGTCTCACCCCTCTTTCTCCTACATCGTCCTTATTGCGTGAAATCTTCCTCTTCCTCCTCTGCCATGAATCAAACTATGAATACATCAAATCTCTTCACTGAATCAAACAAATCACCGCCATGGCTTATGTCCCCCGTCACCCTTCCCCGTTCCTCGATTTCCACTTCGCTTCCCATAGTCCCCGATTATGGTTGATGTCCCGTCCCCAGGTAATTTCTTATTTCTGATCGGTAACACAACCAAATATGATTCGCTGGTTACTACTAATAAAAAAACCGAATCAGTTGCCCGGGGGAGGGTGGCAAGAAATCCCAATTTTTAGACGTCGCCACTGGTTTAATTAGCGCTTAATTGACCGAGGGTTTTCACTCCCGTTATTGCCGGGGGGAGGGGGGAGGGGTGGGCGGCGCGTAAAAACAAATTTTGGGGGTGCAATAGGAACCCACCACACCTTGGTACCTTAAGTGCTAACATGTAAATCTGAAAAATGTTGACAAAATATTCCGATTTTTTTCAGGCAATGAAATGTACTTAAATGCAAAAAGGGGTTTTTTCTTAAAATGGGAGCAAACACAAGTGAGAGCTGCAAACAAAATATTTTTCTTTTTGGGGGGGTGGTTACAAACATGCAAACTATCTTTTAAGCTGAAAGACAATCCAACATTAGACAACTATTTGTACGGCCATTGGCAAAAGGAACCTCACCCCATTCCTATTGAATGAAATTGCTTGTTTTATATTATCAAAACATTTGGAACAAGAAATAAACTTTTTTAACAATCTTATGACACTACAAGATTAAGCTATAACCCGCTGGTGAATAATTTCACTATAATTTCAAAGATACAGCACAAACCATAACCTAACACCAGTGTCACACCGCCCACAAACACACACCAGAACACCACACGACGTCATTAAACTTTCAAACTGCAGGATTTTGCAAAATCCCAATTGCTTTTTCCAGACAAGAGGATAACTAAGGCCATCGTAAAAGTGAGGAGGGAAGGCATTTGTAATTGTTTTGACCAAATGAACGCATCAGAAAAATGGTGGATGCTTTGTTTTTTTATTTGTCATTGCATAGACCCCAGAGGTCTTTATTAGCATATTTAATGGTTTACTTAATATCACAATTAGCCATACCATCCTCCATTTTCAGGATTGAAAACACTATAATTTAAGAACATTTGAAACACCCAAAAAAACTTGATGACCTTATCCCAAAAATTGAGTAGCACAAGAAACTGATATTTTTTAAGCCAGAATGGATGGGGGTACAGAAGCTGTAACACCAAACCCCACCCACACTTCCCACCCATTTTGATGATTCACAAAAGCATAATCCATAGGCCCCACCCTCAGGCTCCGCACGCCATCCATCCTCCTCCATGACACTGAAAATCCCTTCCCCACACATTAATAGTACCACTATACCCACCTCCCACCCGACTTCCTACACCTGAATTACACCATAACCCTTGTTCATATCTATTAAGTTTAAAGAATTACAGGCCAAACCATGACTCACTGTAGCCAGCCGAGTAGGCCGTGCGCTGGTAATGTCGTCTGCTACATTAACAGCTACATTACAAAATTCGGCAATTCCACACACACATTACACGTGTTGATACGGCGCTTTGTCGGATGGATTTTGCAAGCTCTTGAAGATCTTGATCTTTAAATATATACATGATTAGGAAGGAAAACGATTACTAAATAATGCAACCTTTTGACAATTCGCCTAATTGCCCGAAAATGGTGAAAATCGAGCTTTAGTCTCAGTGTACGATAGCCACGCCCAGAGCTCCAGTAACAACAATCAACTGGACCAATGACTGGCTGACCTGCAGGACCTGGGCGTTGTTTAGCCGCGATCGTATGGCATCATGGGTGTGCTCAACAGTGTAATCTGAGATACAGGTGATGAGGATCGCCGCTACAATATTCCCATGAGACAAGACTACCCCTGTGACCTAGGCCACTCCGCGCATCGGTGGCGAGGTCCATGGGAAAACGAGAGTCCTTCTAGATGGACTACATGGAACCAGCGTAGTTAGCCGTGCCGTCAGCGTTTGTTGATTCCCACTGGAAGACATTTTAGTGCTTTGATGATCAAATTTATTTGCCATTTGGATTTGACATGAAAGAGGTAATAATCTGTGATTATGTGAATATTTTGGAACGCAGGATAGTTCCTGGTATTTATAGAATTCCGTTTCGAGGGCCAAATGCTTCAAATATACCCGGGGAATGGGGAATAAACTGCGATAAAAAAAAATTCTCGCAGCCTATTCATTTGTACGGTAATGAAATATAAGCATTTTGAATACACTTTTTCCCAGACCTCCACTGCGCGCAGCGATGTCTGGTCTGCTGAACGGACTAGGGTAACATATGGCAGCTTGCCCCATTTTTACGTACCTCTACAGTATCCTGATCATATCGCAACACAGATTTTTAAAAGTGAACATCGGGAGTGTTAAATTTCAAGGATAAATATACCCTACCTGACAGGGCCGCCTCCTGTTTTCCGCGAACGCGATCAAGATGCTGTAGTTGGGTATTTTGACCACCATTTTAATGACAATCATAGATAACAAGTGGTAAACAAAGCTCACACGGGGGCTAACCGCATCGCACACTCCCGATATCTTCTCCTTGGTGCGTATTTCTTTGTTCGGGAACTTGAATAAAGCTATTCGGGGCTGATCTCCTTGCGGTACGGTCACCGCCTGGTGCAGCCGTCAACATACAGCGCATTATAATCTTGAGTTTACGGCATCAAACAAGAAAAATGTTATGCCATATATGATACAACACTACTACGCATATCCACGAGAAGTCAACTGTGTACGTATTCAAGAAAACTGGGCCACGCACGCGCACGTCCGTTCCACGATGACGATCATGACGCATATCGCGTACCGCGTATTTGTTTCTCGGACGTCACTTCTGGGTCACGCTTCCACGATAATCACTTTCATTTGGAATTTCCTTTGAAGCTTATCCAAACACTGATTTATGCCACCAATTTTTTATCAAATATACGGTTCTCAATTCCCTACTTCCAATGCAGATTTTACATTGATACCAATACACTAGACGATGAATGAAACCATTTTTGGGTGGTATTATAAGTGTTTAAGCATGTCCATGGATCCTTTAAGGGGGATGGCCGTTTACGGTTAATAGAGGGATAATTGAATTGAATAATTGAAATCGATTTTCTTAATTTTTTGGATGATATGAGTATTTTAATTGATGTAGGTGACAATCTGAAATAAAAAAATGGGGGTCACCGACTCGTAATTGTTGAACTATAGGCTTTTCAAAAATTGTATTATTTTCAAAATTTGTACAGCTCTATGGGAAACCGGAAAATTTTGCCGTTGTCCAGGCATAAAATATAAACCAATCGAACCGATTTTTTTTATTTTTCTACTTATGTAAAGAACCTTTATATAAGATCTTTTTTCCGCGCACTAATAAAAACTGGTGTCACCGACTTATTTTTTTCAGAAAAAACGACAAATGGACTAAAAATTGCATTTCCCCTTCATGTGCTCCTGTTTGCATGAACGAAAATCGGCAGCATAGCTTGCGTTTGACGCAACCCGGAAATAAGGCAAACCCCATGCCAAGTACGCGTTCGCAAGCGAGTTGGCTCTTGTTGACAGTCAAGCAATAAACTCTGGTGTGGAGTGGGGAGTGGGTTGGAGTGCGTGAGTGAGTGAGTGAGCACTGTTTTTGGTAAAACCCACCTTTAGCAGGGTGGGTTTACAAATTCTAAAAAATGGTACAGGGTGGTATACTGGGATTTTAATTGCTATAAATGTGTGTGGTTTTGTAAAAAGTGTGGGTCAGAAATAAAATGGTTGGTTCTGATAATAAAATGCAAATTAACTATCTGTGTATCATATTTGTCATGATGCATCCCCATTTGAAAAATAAAAACAAGTTAGGTTCCCCTAATACAAATACATGCATTTTTTTTTGTGGGCAAAGTGGTTTTTAATTGACCACTACAAAATTGGAAATTATCACTAGTCTGTGGTTTATCTACACATAAGTGTTAAAAGTAACCAATGGTGGACAGATGTAGAATTCCATGAATTATAAAAGGGGTGATTTATTACTTTCCAATATAAAGGGTGTTTTCATAAAAGGTGGGTTAAAATAAAGAGTGGTGGTTACAAACACCACTGCCAACTAGGTGCGTGAGTGAGTGAGTGAGGTTGAGTGAGTGAGGAGTGAGTGAGTGAGCTGAGTGAGTGAGTGAGTAGTGAGTGAGTAGAGTGAGTGAGTGAGTGAGTGAGTGAGTGAGTGAGTGAGTGGTGAGTGAGTGAGTGCAGTGCTTGAGTGAGTGAGTGAGTGAGTGAGTGCCTTGATTTTAGCTGAGTGAGTGGAGATGATTGAGTGAGTGAGTTATTGAGACGAACATTTTGTTTTTACACATTAGGCAACAGTCAGTTTAAAATATATGCCTAACCTACAAGGAAAATAATAAAATAAGGTAATTCCACAGAGCAGGAATTCAGGGCATGTAGGGATAATTGAAAAAGGGGATGATGTAGTTTTAAAAAATATAAATTAATCGGATTAATTTGTTCCCGATAAACTTTCCCCACGCTAATTTCATATTTTTCCTATAAAAATTGGGTTCGTGGACTTTGAAGCTATAAGACCCGAAAAAACTTCCCCTCCCTCTCTTCCTGGCTCAAGGCGAAAAAAGTGCCCATGGGAATTAAAGTTATGATACAACTACCTTGGTGAAAATTAAAGGATTAGCAGCCATGGAATAAGTGTGTGTCTCATTTCGAAAATTGTGAGATATGGGCTCTTGTATAAGGCAAACGCAACAGACCTTTCTAGCTTTTTTTCATCTCCCGCCCTTTTTTCTGGAATCTTTCAATAAAACCACCAAAATTTTAGAACTTACAATGAATCCACTCCCCGACACATCACCCATAACTTTGCGTCGTTATTTTCGTTTTAATGTCGGTACAAATTGGGGTCGGTTTGTCGGCAATCGTGACCCTTACCCCCTATAATAACCGACACCACCCCCGCACCCACCACAATCTATGAAAACGATTCGGATGCCCCTGGATGTGATTACCAAAATTAAGTTGGTAGATGCGATGAAACGAGGCAAAACTACCACTAAAAAACGCAAACATTCTCTCGGTGAAACTGGCATGCATCTCGCGCACCTAAGAAAGATCTTCTAACGCTCTGACTGCGAGTGCATAAGTGGCACGCAAACTGACACGCAGTACAAACGCAGAATGGGCCTTTTTCTTCTTTCTCTTCAATTATCCTCATAAACCCTTAAGGATAATTAAATTGTTCATCTTGATAGATTGGCCTTCACCTCCCAAACCCCATCTGTAAAGTTTTGCGCCGATATTTCACCTCCGTTTTGATGCGATAGCTAAAAAACGTGATTTGTAAGCCCATAGAGTACTGTGTAAAATTATATTGGTCGACCAAAATGGTGCACCTTTTCGCCTCATTAACTTCCAAACCAAATAGGCTCTGGCTCTAAGATTTCACAGGATAACTGAAAAAATTGTAATCTTTCTTTCTTCTGTATACCAAAATGTTGACCTCTTCAGGTAAAATCTTGGGCTTCTGGGGACGAGGCTATTAGCGATCGTCCATGGACCTTTAAATGTGACACGAGGAGATTTTTTTTAGGATACGACTTTCTCTCAAAGTGCACAGGATCGATTGTAGACCACCTACCAAGAACGTTCCGAAGGGTTATTTGTGACAAACAAGTACAAAAAAGAAAACAGCAAACCTTGTTTTGAACTTGCCTGACTATCGTATTGTCCCCAATATAGAACACCGTGCTTTGACTTTCTGTCTGCATTGACAGCAGTAATAAATCATCATTATTACAATAAAGACGGCATATTCGGCTTTTCACTTCAGGTGTGATCTAATACATTGGAAAGCATTCCAATATGCAAAAAACCCGGGTTCTAAAAAATTGGGGCGCTTCTTTCTTTCTGGAAATCTCATGTCTCTTTAAGTTGAGGTGACGTCACTTCTGGCGACTTTTATGTTGCGCACGCATGAATCGCGCGCTATGCTTGGAATCAGGGCATGATACGCACGCGAATAAAAGGCGGCACGATCGCGACGCTAGTGGAATGCAAAGACGCATAATTACGTCACCTTCAACTTTAGAATGAGACAAAGTATATAAGTAATTATAGTCCGGCGTACAGTCTCAGTCATACTCCCGGGAACATCAATGGCGAACAATAGGGTAATCATTCAGTTGACTCTTCACTAGAGCTGGTATCGGGTTTGTTGTGGGCCGCCAGCTTAGCTGGCAGGACCACTTCATTTAGCAATCCGTTGTGCGTGTGTAATGTATGTGTATGTGTGTTGGTGTGTGTCAAAAATTGTTAAGTTTTTTTTAAAATTGACCTCAATTGAAAAGTTTTAACTTCAATTGGAACCAAACTTCTGTCATAGTGCACATGGGACTCCCTCATATGTTGACGGGGTCAAAGGTCATGTTGAAAGGTCAAAGGTCATGTGAGGTCAAGTTTGAAAATTGGCCTAAAAATGTAAAATTGATCTAAATTGAAAATCGCATCTGGAAGTTCATTGGAACAAACTTTTTGTCATAGGTTGCACCATGGGATCCCTATTGATGAGGTCAAAGGTCCCGTGCCAGGGTCAAAGGTCATGGAGCGGCCCCACAGCTTATATTCTTTTGAATATAGCGGCGCGCAAGCCGAGAACCGCGAACTAATTCTAGTTTTCTTTTGTCGACATTGTGGGTAAATCATAAAACCCGATGGCGACAATTGTCGACAATCATCTTTTGAATGCCATTCTTCAATTTTGTTTTTATTTACTTATAGCACACAAAGGTTTAGATTGAGCCTTGTATGGAAAACAAATTAACCTCACTTTGACTCTTCAACTCCATACTTTGCTAGCCTGGCCCATTGGGAGGTTTTTTGAACTTATGTGAACCATTTCTATGGCAAACGTGGACCAACGTTCTGGGGTCAATTGGGCTATTTATTAATGATATTTAAACAAAACTATTTTCACAGATTTGGTAGAAGAATTCCTTATTGACACAGGTTACTGGGGTGAAATTAAAAAGTATGGTTAAATTCAGGATTCCTAAAGTCAATAGGCAGTTGAATTAACAATTATTTTGATTGCTGGAATAGGCTGGTTACAAACGTGATAAGGCTCTCCATGAATATTTATTGTCGACAATTTCCATGGTGGTCCGCCATGCCAGAGAAAAGTGCATTTCGCAACCTTGTCAACAAACAGCCTTATCGATACCAGCCCTACTCTTCACGCAACATATTTTACATTTATGCGTTATCATCTATGGGACTATTTCCTGCTTTCAAAAACCGGGTCTTACTGCGGCAGTCAGCGGCAGTCACGGCACTCACACTCGCCACTCACTGTAAGTTAGCCCGAGGTTGCTCACTCATTTTCCGCTACGATAACCCCTACTAGGTAAGAGGTTCACATGACCAACTATAGAGGGAGCTGTTTTCATGCATTTTCAATCTGATAGTGCCTGTACAGCACAAAATTGCTTCATTGGTGGTTCAATGGTACCTACTCTAGCCACCTCGACAATTTTAGCTGTGGGGGTGTATGCTCCTTGAGACCGACACTATCCGGTAATGGCGCAAATAAGTGTCCATTTTGGATTTGTGACCATTTGTCTTCCGGGAGTGTGACTTTTTCATAGATAACAAACACAAATACTTACGATCACATCCCAGGGAAGTATAGATCTTTGGAATTTCTTGATTCCCCGCAGGCTTGTGTTGATGGTGCCAACTCGGCCGTATTAAGATAAACGATCGTATGTATCGTGAAGTTGAAGAGTTAGATAGACGAATTCGATACAGCGTCCAAGATGTCGGCAAGATGTGTAGTCTGGCACTAGGTTCTTATCGTTTTTTAGCTCCTTTAGCCCACGTAAGGTCCAAAATTGAAAGACAACACACACCAGCAAAAGTTTCGCCCCGCCCGCCTTGACATAGTCCGAAAAATGACCTCGTGCCATTTGTCCATATATCATCGACCGGTACCCGATGTTTACTGTTCTATCATTAACTAGTAATGAATATTCGTACCACAGCAATTTCAAACAAAGGCAGCCAAAATGGTGAAAAAGCTGAACTTTTAGAGTTGCGTTACTTTTGTTAAACACATAGTTTTTTATTCCTTTACTGTTGTTAACCCCTCATTTACAATAATGCTAATGAAAGTCGTTTGGTAGAATCAATTTAATCGTGTGTAACGGTAAAACATACGCAATACTGCGGGTTTGTTTTTGGTTGACTGGTAGCACGATTGCAACGCTTGCAAACAGGCTAAACGCTGTACAATTAAAACCAGCGCAGCCGATAAACCCCACCTGCGTGTGGAACTGCATAAAGTAGCATGGCAATATATCCAAGACCATGTTGTGGAGAAAAATTACAACCTTCCCATACAGTAAGAATAGGAGGTCAGTTGAGGTCACATACAAAAGTGTACATTGTACATGTATGGTGCTTTCACAACTGCACACACAGGATTTGGAGTCATTTTGGCATGAAGTTTTGTCTGTACTCAGCGCATACTTGGGCTACTTACTTGAATGACCCTCCCAAAAAACAAAAAAAATTTCAGCGGAAAAGTACTTTTCTTTTCATTGAAAACATTTCGGATTAAATAATGACTGTAATAAAATTTGTGAACATTCTAACTATCTTCTCTCCCTAAAGGTCATTACATAGTGGTCATGCCGCTTACCCCGCTTTGCCGCTCTGATGAAGAAATTTATACGTCACTACGCAATAAGGTCAAATCGCTAGCGGTGACCCCAGCGGCAAAGCGTCAAGCCGATAAATCGATTTCCCTGCAGCTCGGGCTGTTGCTTTTCCCCAAAGTGGCAATCGCATTGAGTTGACTTAGTGCAACTTAGAGCGGTGGTGCCGCTCGTGACGTAGTTCAACTTCAAGCGATAGCGCCGCTTTACTATAATAGCTTAGCTCAAATCTGCAAGCGGCGTACACCAAGCGGTTTTGCCGTTGAGCGGCAAGCGGCATGACACTATGTAATACCTAATCCAGAGCGGTAGTTCATTCAAACACGGGGTCCCACTGTGCCACAAAGTCCAAGAATTTATCCTTTATGAAACGAATCCGTCCATATCTGAAAACTTTGATGTCTTAGAATCCCTACTAGCTCGATTTTAATACAAAACGTGAAATTTTGACCCTAAAAAAGCACCGAAAACTTGAACAATAATAGCTAACAGTTGCTTGTTTCCCCGGTCCTATATGTAGGATCGCCAGCTTACAACATCGACCTTCGTGTGGCGGCGAACTGCTCAGTAGCCTTCTCACTCATGCCTTGTCGAAATCCGCATCTTAGATTTCAGTTACTGTGGCCATTCTATGGGAGTTGGAGACAGGTGCATTGATTTTTTTATTTTTTATGACATACGGTCAGAATAAATAGTTCCACATCCCGGATAGCTAGTTTAAAGGTCAAACTTCCTAACATGGAAGTTGAGCTGGGCTGACATATTTTGCATGGAAAATTGACAGCGACGTCACCACTTCCGGGTTGTTCATCCGAGTGGACGATTTTCGATTAATAATAAATCCGTCAAAATCAGCACTGAATATCTAAAAAAGGCAAAGTGTCGCGACAATTTAAACATATACCCGATAAAAATATGTAGTTTTTTTTTATTTTTCAAATGTGCACTTTGGGGTGATCTCTGATGCTCAAGATCACATGGTGGATGCACAATGGTGTAGTTGATGATCGCGCGATGGTGCGTTAATACAAGCATCGTTTACGAAAGTTCAAGGTCGCTGGCAATGCAAGTTCAAGACTGGGCGTGGCTTTCGTTGTTGTACACATGTCTTTGTTTCATATAAAATTGTTCATGGGGAAGGGATGGAGTGCGCGGGGTATGGGGAGGGGGATGGGTGTTTTGCAAAGGGTGTTGTGGGAGGGGGTGGGGTTTTTGCCTGGTGTTCTGGGGGGAGGCCGGGTGGGTGTTGCGGCGTATGAGGGGAGTGGGGTGTTGCGGGGGTTTGGGGAGGGGGTGGGTGTTTGGTTTGGGGATGGGGTGGGGTGTTGGGGAGGGGTGGGGTGTTGCGGGATTTGGGGAGGGGTGGGGTGGATTTGCGGGGTGTTTTGGGGAGGGGGTGGACGAAAAAAAAAGTGTGATGTCAAACTGCGGGATGTTATGGTCACAAGGTGTTGGGGTGGCGTGGGGTGTTGCGGGTTGTTGTGCGGGGGGAAGGGGTGGGTGTTGTGGTGCTTTTGTTTTCGGTGTTGGGGGTGGGTGGGGTGTTGGGGAGGGGGATATCTCCAATCCTCCCCTGTATCTGCTTGCACAACTTTTTTGGGAACACCCTGTATTCATACCATTGCAATCTGGTCGGCTGTCTCTGTCTTACAGCTATGCCGCGAAAGAGCAGGGCGAGACTTGTGGTTCAGAACTGCCTCGTTAACAAATTAGCAAATCACACTGAGAGTGCCTCCTGAAGGCATAGAATTCTGTAACATTCCATTTTGGAAATTGTCTGGTCCGTCATATTTTGTATCAATCATAATTAACGTGTCAATGTGTTATTCTGATTTCTCCATCTAAATCGCACTGATAAAATTGCGAATCCGGTAAGTGCTGGTCGGACTGGTAGGGTCAAAGAAGTATTTTCAAACTTTGTGTGCTTCACTTACACAGTGATGATTACAGGAATTTTACTTAGCTGTGCATTTTTGACCTGCAGTTTGAAAAACCTGGTCGTCGAGATGATTTTGGATATCCCTGAAATGGAAAAGAGGCCGGACCAAAGCCCCCCCCCTTTTGGAAGGAGCCTGGTATATCATATCAACAGTGCATAGAACAGGCAACTGTTGGCTATTATGTTTACGGAGATACGACGTGGTGGACAAGGGCGCTTTACAAACCAGCTGGGTTTTGACCGGATCCCACTATAATGTAAGTGTTTGGAGTATCTAAGTGAAAGTTCTTGCATGGGCTTGAAAAAAGGGTAAATTTTCAACATAAAGCCAATTGAGAGAAAGGGCACCTGCCGGAATCAAACCCCCTGATAATCATTTGGTGAAAGGCCTGGAGAACATTTAAAGAAGACTCCCTTTTAAGAGTATCCATGTTGCTCGCTTTACACTTTTCTTACAAAATTATGAAATTTAATGAATGTACCACTATTATAGAAAGATAATTTGGTTCATGTTTACCTTCAATTCAGTCCTAGTAAAATTCAAGAAAATATTCCTGTATGTATATTTATAATAGTGGTAATTTTATTTTAAACACCAATGCTGACTCGTGGTTCAGCAAAGAGACACGTAGTGCCAAATTTATTGCAGTAATTTATTTCATTTCAGGTGAACAACGGCCGTTTCCACTGGCTCAACTGCATTGTTTCTCTCTCGGCAAGCAACTCATAGAGGGTGGTATGGCAGTTGTGTGATTGCGCTGGTTTCGAAAAGAATGCAACCAGGATCGACTGTCCAGCCCCGAGTAGTAGTAATACAATGTAGTAGTAGAAACCAGAGTTTTAAAAATTCCAGTTTTTTGCCCTAACAGGGGGGGTGTACTGGATTCACCAGGTCAAATTGCACAGCAATAGGAAAAAGTGTGCTGGTGTGAGGTAGGGTAAGGGAAGTTTTGGAGCGAAAAAGAAGGTAGGATGGTGTGGGACGCACGTGAGTGGCCGACAGGGATTAGGGGCCTGACGTGCAAATAAATAATGCGAAGTTGCATGGCAAGGGGTGGAACGCCGTGCATAGTGGGGAGCTCGTCCAGCCCATATATCTTAAGCGATGGGTAATAACTATGTCACCAAGGGGGGGGCGAAACAACCTTGGTGAGGTATACGACGAAAATGGCCCAAAGGCGGGAGGGGGGGAATAGCAAAAGACATGGCACCACCGAAGGGAGGAAAAGGACAAAAACATGGGCTCTGGGGTCTACAAAAAGATGGAGTGCAAAGGGGCTAATATGGCCACAGCCACCAGAATGGGACTATCAGGGGGCAAGCCCCACTCAACTGGACTCTGGACACAAGTACGTCAACAAGACCATGAGAACCATTACATGCTGCATATGCCTTCATCCCACTCCATCTGAGTTTGGACTCCAGATCACACAGTGCTTTCACAAGCACAGTGTTGCAACCTTACATGGTGCTTTGGGTCTCAAGGGGACAATCACAACACCGACAAAAATAAAAGGTCAGCGATGGTGTAGACTAGGTGGGAGCTCAGTGTGGGACAAGCGAGAGGCACAACTGCTAGCATAAGCGGGCGTTGTGGTCAAGAAAACAGTGAAAAACATCGCACCGAGAGCGAAAAGAAAAAAGTACGTGGGGGGGCGGATGGGGGGGAGGGGCAAACGGTGGTTTACAAGGGAGGTACGTGGGCGGGAAGTATGGTTCGACTGGGAAAAAAAAAACGGCAGGAAAGAAAATATACATGTCTACCACTAGGACTGCTAATAAACTCGATACAAACAAGACATACTCAAGGGCGCAGTGACTACAAAAAAAAAAAGTCTTATAGGGATATACAGACAACATGGAACTGCGGACATGTGCCTGCATCGATGAGGCGCAAGACCAGACCAATTCAAACAGGGAATGGCGACACTCATAAGTGTATCAAGACGACTAGCCAGCGCTATGTGAGTAATGAAAGGACTAGCGTTGGGGGGGCGAGGAAAAAAAACAGAGTACAGAGGGGGGAGTGGGGTAGAGGTGGTGAAAAGTGGTGCAAGAACACCGAGAAAAAAGATGTGCAGACAGAAAAAGTAAATATTGCCGGGAGTCGACAGAAGGGAGGTCGTTATGCGATATTCGGTATTAGGTTAAAAATTGCGTACCATGCGATATGCTCTCATCATCGAGTATCGCTTGAGACAACCTTATGTAGGGTGATGGTTTGAGCTGCTGACACCTGGCCTGAAGGAAAAGGACAGTTAGGTAATCAGTGGTTACCAGACCGGTTTAGGGTCGGGAGGTGAACACTCAAAAAACACCTGAGGCGCTGGCGCTGGACAACGAGGGCAAAATGGGGCTGAGTAAAATAAAAAATATTGAAAACGGTGTAAGTAGTGTGTAATACATACTAGGTGTCAGACTCCACAAGCAGGAATTCTCTTACTCAAATGGGTGATAAAAGTACACACTCCGATGTGGTGGTGCCTTGCAAGGATCACTGGGGAACACGGGGGGGGGGGTGACTCGCATGGCAACTCATGTATATGGGTCAGGCAGGAAAAAAACCAATGTGCCTATCTTGGGTATGAGTGGCCAGAAAGTCACGGACATGGTTGAACCCATTTTGGGGGATATTGCATATACTCTCCAGAAAGTTGGACGTGCCTTTTACACTATAATAATATGTTTTTTGACCATAGTATATAGTTGGTGTTGATTTTTAAAAGACAGAGAGTGTATTGAATTCCATCCCACAATGCCCAGTTTTTGAAATGTTCCACCTCCAATAAGTCATGTGATCCCACAATAAAGCCAGTTCTTGTAACACATGGTAAACCCCGGGGGGGGGGGATTTTTAAAAAAAAAAAAAGGGGAAAAAAACAACGACGGGGGGCCCCACTTTACACTCATCACAACGCACTAGTACTGAAATTGATTTTAAGCAGTGACTTACAACATGTCCTTGCAGTTCTTAAAACTGACACCCTTAGTATTTACATCCCTAAGTACAGCATGTAACTTTCACAATATGCCATATAGGGTGGAACATGGGCAATGCAATGTATGGAGATTGGTAATACAAAATTACCCATTAAATTGGTTTGATAGGGGGTGCCGTGTGTGCGTGTACTAGTGCGACTTGACATATCCGATTCACTATGCACAGTATCCTTATCTAGGGGAATTGTGTAGCTCGACTCTTCATATTATGGAAAAAAGGGCCAAGTACCGTATCATACTGAAAATAGATACAGAGTCAGTAATGGGCCCACATATATACACAAGTTTTATGCTTCCGTGCCTACTGGGTGAAGTATACCTAGGTAGAAAAGGGAAGGAAACACACACACAAAATATATAAGAACTCTATAAAAATATTAGTACGTCTCTCTATAGGGTGTGTGGTGTGCTGTGAATAAAATGTACATCTACCGTCTCTGGGGTGAATGAAAGACAAGACAGGTGTGCTTCTGTACGTTGTTTGTGCTGTAAATTGGTATTGTGTAATGTTTTCAACCGCACCCTTTGGGATGGGAAATTTTCCATGGCAAGTGACAAAAAAACTAAATATGGGTAAGCAGCCAGCGCAACTGCAATCCAGAAAAAAAAGTGTAAATGAGCAAGAATATTCCAAAAAAAAAAAATGGCATCAAGTAATCAAGGTCGCTTAAGTGCCATGAAATACCAAGAGTGATGCATGGGAGGGAGGGAAGGGGAGGCAGCCACAAAGAATTAGGATTGTAATAGCGTCGCGGGATCTCATGTGGGGTTGTGTCAAGTATATGAGGAACAAAATATCATGGGACGCACAGTGCGAATTTGCCACAACAAAATAATGTGAAGGCTTACTAAGAGTCATCCTTCGAAGAAGGCCGAGAGAGGGTAGACAACTAGCCCACATTCATGTGCTGTGACTGCACCTTGAAATTTGTGAATGGGTCGTCACGTCCCACAGCTGATAGTGTGCAAATGAAAACCACGATGCATTGTACATTCACAATAGTAATCACCACGAAAGTCAATATCAGTTGTCCAGGCGATATGTGGAATGATCAGTGAAGGTCGGCAGCCACTTTAGCTGGATCATCTTAGGTACCTGACATTGTCATGCAGAAGCTCGCAATCTTTAGCATAAGTGGCAGTGTGATCCCATGTGTTATTCGAAATTTCAACAGCCTCTAAAAAGTCATATCTGCCATATTGATCTCACGGCCCGCTAAAGAAAGACAGAACACCGATGGGCTTGGATGGCATTCCCCATCGAGAAGGTGCATTTGAATGCATATTGGTAAATTGACAACAGGAATGGGTGAAGACCTCATCCAAGTCCGTAAACCCTGTTTGCGCACAAATAATGGATCCAAACAACCGGCACACTGCCTAAATTCGGTAAGAGCCTCGACTACGTTATTGACAATTTATTCTGTGAAGCACTATGTAAGGAGGCAACAACGTTGTGCGTGTGTACTGGACCTTACTTCCGATGAAAATCAGTGGAAGAAAAATTGTCAAACATTAACGTTATTTTAGCCAAATACATTAATTACAGCCAAAGATATCCCCGATGACATATCAGTGGGAGTAATATAACATACGACCACCCGAGGAAGCTCAGTATTGATATACATGTGGCTTGTAACACCCTTATATGTTTTAATGAGGGCAATGTTAAATCGTTAACTAGAAGGAAGGAGATATGCAATATACTTCTCCTGAGAGAACTAACTCGTGTATCAGTCTGTAACATTTTTATATCATTATCATGCCTTTAAAATGATTTAAATCAACATTATAACTATTATTACTTTGTTATGCTATAGATTAACACAGTGGATATACCCGAGTGAACTCAGTAGTGTTTGGCACAGAAGGCAATGTAATTATCGCCCGAGGGAAATCAATGGCGATAGGATGGAATGAAAATGAATAAATATTGTAGAGTTCAGCCTTCTCTACTCTCCTTAGACACTCAAATTAGTTTAAATTTAATGAGATATATCCAGAAACTGAATCCCATGCTGAAATCAGTTACAAAATCCTGTACTAATCCAAAACTCAGCATGAATACCCTGCAGTAGTATTTTGAAACAAGGTGCAAATAATATAGCCCGTTTGAGCATCCGAGTAAGTTACATTGATGTTTATGACATCTTTAGAAATATGGAGAATTAAAAAAACTATGACACCAAATCTTAAAAATTAAAAATGCATATTTTTTTTAATTTTTAAAAATCCCCCACCCCAACACCTCACCAAGAGTACTAAGAAATTTGTTTTTGACCACCTACACACTCAATTTTTACTTGATACAATACTTCAACAAGAATGTCGTAAATATCCATGAGACCATACATTCATTACACCCCAACACAAGATACAGAACAGATTCTCGTAGGGCAAACAATAAACCAAATAACTTTACTGTAAAAAACTGACTACATAAAAGTAAAATTAATGGGCAGAGAGGCGAGGGTTTTTAAAAAAGAAAGGGTGAAGAGAGCACGAAGAATTTATGACCTTCACAGACGGCCGTCACACACCAAAGTGACAGACCGAATGAACAGACAAGAAAGCAGCCACCAAGCGGCTATCTGATTGGCTGATGGCCCACAGAGCAACACGCTAACACAGGACGACAGAGCACCGGTTGGACTGGCAACCCTGTCCGATCTCAGAATATGCTAGCAGGAAGGGTGAGATAATCTTGTTTAAGACTCACTTCGTGATTCGTAAACGTAATTATCTCACCCCGCTAAAGAAGAGACAGAAACACCGAGTGGGCATTGAGGCATGTTCAGCCATCTGAAAGGACAGTTTAATGCAATTGGGGGGGCGATTTAAAATTGACAATACACGGAACTTGGTCTGACAGACCTCATCCAAGTCCGTAAACCCATGTTTTTGCGCACAAACTCCATGGAAATCCAACAAAACGGCACAACGTAGCCTAAATTCGGGTGAAGACCTCCAATACGGTTAAAATCAACAAACCTTTCATATCTGTCACAGGTGTAATCACATATCCAATAAAGTAGCATAACAATTGCGATGCGCATACGACGGTTACGAGGACCTGTACTTTCACTCCATGAAAATCGCATGCACGACCAAGTTCAAACATTAACGGTTCTATTTAGCCATACATTAATTACAGCCACGATTATCCCCAGATGACTAATCAGTGGGATTATAGAACATACGACAACCGAGGAACAATTCAGTATTGATATACAGGTATGCTTGTATACACTTAGTAATGTTTTAATGAGCAATGATTAACACGCGTTACTAACCCTAGAAAGCAATATGCAATCAATAATTCTCCTATATAGAAACTAACTCTTGACATCATTAATAACACTTCTTTATACTCATTATCAATGCCTTTAAAATGAGTTAAATCAACCATTAACAAATCACAATTATTCACCTCTGTTATGCTATAAGAATATAAACACACAGTGATATAACCCGAGGGAACTCAGTAGTTTTGGGCACAGAAGCATGTATTAATCGCCCGAGGGAACTCCGTAGAAATAATTCCTTGAATTTAATGAATATTCCAGAACATGAATCCATGCTGAAATCAACAAAATATATAAATCCACAAGCATGAATACCACAGTAGTTTTTGAAACAAAGCAAAAATATAGCCCGTTAAGCACCGTAGTAATTACTATTTTAGAAATTTTTAGAAATATGGAGAATTAAACCCAAAAATATTAACACCCAAATCTAGAAATTAAAATGAATAGGGACACACCTCCAACCAGTTACTATGAAATTGACTTGCCAATTCCCCCTCCCCCTCCCCCCTTCCCCCTCCCCCTCCCCCTCCCCCGGAAAAACCTGTAATGTTGGTCAGGTCTTAGCTTTTAATCCCTTCAGATATCGACACAAGATTATTTTAGTTTTAAAAAAATTCACTTGCGTCTAATATATTTTTCTAATACTTCAATTAATCACTCAATTTACTATATATACAATCACACATTATTATTCATCCGTACTGTAATTTGTCTGAACCTTGTTAAGTGAAACAAAATAAATATTGAATGATTGATTGAAGTACAAGCAAGATTTATACACCAAAAAGGGGGTCAAATGTGCAATTCCCCGATAGAATCTTAAGGAATACGAAATTAAATGAAATTGACCATGTCAAGGATTAAGATACACCAAAAACACCATTAAAAATGAGAAACCCGTATAAATACATTTTTTGTTTGTACATTATTATTTTTATGTAACATTATAAGAGGTCACTACACCTTCACACTCTGCGTTTAGTAGTGTGACCTCGTCAATCGCCAATCGTTTGCACCTACCTTGATGTAAAGTGCAAATTTTTTGTATCTTATTATCACTCTTATCATTCTCAAATTTAAATAGTAAGCCATGTATATCTGGAAAAATTTCTTATCCATTTGCCACTTAACATTATTAATTATTCTGTAATTACTGTCAAGATTCTACTATGAAGATTGATTGATTGACACATAAATCTGAATATCTTGAATAAAAAACATCTATTGACAGAGATGACATTTTTCAAGGTTATCATATATTCAAGTCGAAGTAAACAAACATGTATCGTAGATGGTAACACAACTGCACTTGCACATTACACCCACAGCACCTTATCAAGCTCAAAACACACTCTAAAGCTTACATACAGAATGATTCAATGAATGTGTCACAATTGCGTGGATTCCCTGAATTGCCTATTTCGCTGTGCTACTGGAAATATATTCCTAACAGTAATAAAAAAGGGTGTTGAAATGAATAATAAGGAAATTGGGTCAAACGCACAATACATGACAGGAGAAACAAGACCGCTCAGAAAAAACATAAGGAAACATTACTAGGACACAGGGTTGAATGAGACGAACACCCGAAAAATATTGATTGAGAAAAAATGGGTTCCTCCTACTGCGTTTAATGAATATAACCGAAATACACTCACCTGTTACATGAGGGGCCTAGCACAAGACCTTGGCGCTCAAGTTGTGTCTCAACACTCTGTCGTTTGCTATCTACAGTAGCTCTACCTCCTTGACCTTTTCTGAGGCCACTTCACTAGCTTACCACCAAAGTAAACCTTCGTCCCTTATCCGACCCCTCTAAGCTATCCATCCAAGTAACTCTTCTTTCCCTTCAACCTATCCCTCTCAATTTTCCTGCTCATGCCAAAAACCCTCTTAACCTTCCTGTAAAAACCGGTCCACAGAAAACAGCTGTGTATACCTCCTTCAGAGCACCTTCTGCTCACTCCCTTTCCTAACAAACATCTTTTATTAACTAATCCTTTTGCCCAAGGAACATACTCTCGTTTTCTCCTCAGAATCACACTTCACAAGTCCCTAATCACACGACAGTTGCTACATTAAAACCGGTTTAACCAGGCACTTTTCTTACCCGCAACCTGGTTCATAACAGCATGACATCCACAATTGCTACTACTCCCTTTCAAGATTTCATATTTTGCCAGAACGGACCTTCTTATTATCTCCAGTGCATACATGGCATCCACTTTATTTGCACTTCCCAGCTAGTTAAAAGATGACACTTGCAGTATTTCCTGCACTCCTATTCCTAAGGACCAGCTTGAACACCTTAGATAGCCCCCCAGGGGAAAAGAAACCCACCAACAATCTGTCTTACCACCAATATAAACTGACCACCGTTACGTAAGCAAAAAACTACACTCCTTCCCTATCAAAGTATCTTATCCAACCACTACTACCCTTACACTGGTAACTGAAAGTGTCTGATTTTAGGCAAAAGGTCTGAATCTGGAAAGGGCTGTAATGAATGGGGAATTAAGGTTAAATTCAGACCTACATTCAGCACTTTTTTTTTTTTGCCCACCCAAAGTTCATTGCTTTGCCACCCAGACAAAAGCAATAAACTACCAAGACCCATAATAAACAACATTAAGTGCTGCCAATTGATATTACACAAACCAAGTATTTGTAATTCATACTTGTCCTTTGTGCCAACACCCCAAATCCTATAATCCCGTTGATCAGTTGATTGTTTTCATCAATGCAGATTTTTGGTGCAAGTGTCTGAATTTGTGTCGGAATTTTGTTCTGAATTTGTCTAAATTGTAGGAGTAAATAGGTAATTCCTCATTGTTGTGAGTGACTAAAATTCAGACATTTGCCCAAATTCAGAAGTTTTCAGTTACCAGTGTTAGACACCTTAAGCCTGCATTACAACCCTATATTAGCCAAAAAGTACAACTAGACCAGTACAAGCTCCGTTTGATCTCCAAAGTTTTGGTTCACCAGATGGAACACTGCCTGAATAATCAATAGCATACTGGAAATTGTGACTTAAAAACTAGGTACCAGCTTTTAAAACTCTAGAAAAAAAACAAGGGAACAACCAAAGAATTTGCTTACCACCAACACCTGCAACACTAAGAATCAGCTTAGATTCGGAGACAAGCCAGCCCAACACGCATTATTACAATTACCCCTTTCGCCCGAATTACAAACACTATTGCCGCTAAAAGCATTCAAGAATAAGTTAACCACCCCAGCACAAAAACTTCAAATGCTCATACTACAAAACCTAACGAATTCCTGCGTATAAAAGAGGAAATCACCAAAGGGGTTAACTACCTATTTTTTTTTTTTTTAAAAGCCGTAAAAATACGCACATAGGCGAATTACCTATTTTTAAATACCCTTTTATTTGCCAGCAACCCATGTTCAGAAAAATCACCGTCGCACGCTAACACGGGAAAAGGCAACACTGGATGAATTATAGACACTACCAAATTTCCCAGCAGAATTGGAGGCAACTTCTACTAAAAGCAGAACCAGAAAGAAAGATTTTTGAAAAAAAAAAAAAACATAGCGTAACTGAACAATATACTGAATCTAATATGTAAATGAAATTGTGTAGTCATTACGAACAAAAAGAGCAACAACGTGAAAATAGCAACTGGTCAGCTACAGAAGTTTAACAACAAAACACGCACCTACACCTAAAGAAAATAGTTTTGAAGCCAAAATCATACTAATTACACCACACACCAAAATTTAACTGGGACTACCAAAAAATAGGTGGTAAACAATCAATGCGCCTAACACAAAGGAACAATCCACATCAACAACCCCTTTCTCACACCAGTAAACATGATGTTGAGAAAAATATGAAAAAGTTGCAGAATTCTGATCTCAAGCTTGTTTTTTTGCGTGTGTGTGTTTGCGTATGTGTGGTGTGAATGTGTTTTGTGCCGGGTGTGTTTGTTGGTGGAGTGTGTGTGTTGTTATTGGTGTGTGTGTTGTGTGTGTGTGGTGTGTGAAGGAGCCTGCTCTTGAATGAAAGCGATTGCGAGGGTACAAAAAGAGTTTGTGCCTATTTAAAAGATTTTTGGCAAGACGTGATACAAATAACGCCCTAAGCAAGGACATACATTAAAGCCACGGGCAACACACTTTAACTACTCTAAGACACTCACCACAACCTCAACACACCTCTCTCTCTCTTTAGCAAGCCCCCTAAAGTAGCCTTGTACTGTATCGATCTTAAAATCACCATTCATAACAAGTACACGCATCCACCCAAACAAAAATCCAATCTTAGCGATCAACGCATGCAAAACAAAAAGAGTACCCCAAAAACGAATGACTGGAATGCATAGAATATATGTAAATATTGATTACACACTTCCCAATGAGCCCTGAATTAGTATTTACAATGAACAATCACTCAGAACATTATGGCAAGGATAGATATACCGCTACCGTCTGCTTTTAGCCCAACTTCATAACATGTCATTAATAAAAACACCGCTGCCTTTGCAAGCCTCCTCATCATGGTTCATAACAACAAAATCCACACCTTCAATATCTTCATAACCATACTATTTGACTTGGACCTCCTGTTGCAATAAAGTCTAATAATAGCACCAAGACTGCATGAATTTGGAGATGTCGTCCACCACAATAAAAAGTTTCACAACCATTCAAATGCCGGCCATCCTTACTGCATGGAATAGTTAATGATGACACTCACGGGCCAACAATCATGCACCAGATTAGTTTCGATTCTTGCATTTTATTTCGAGCAAGTTCGTTTTATTACGCCGAACCCTGAGGGATTAAAAAACTTCTCACTGGTCAACCCTAACATATGACGAACTGCCAGTTTTTCCAGTAGAATTCATGCCGCACACGGGACGTTCCTTGTCGTAAACTATGTCACATAGAAGCAACAAGTTGATTTTCCACGCCTTCACACATTTAAAACGCAGTCTCAACCTTGAAATCATCTTCTTGCTTAAACAGAGCAGTTACTACACCATTGCATTAACCTGGATTTAAATATACAGTAGTCGATGAATAAAAGAATATGGTTCCAGATCGCAAACTCCACAGACACGAGTCATTAACAAAGCAAAGGGAAACGAAGAACCTGACGCCAGTAACAGAATCCTGGGTAGTGAAACGTTCAGCGTTTAGTATCCACATGATCCATAAAACAGGGTATCCACAAGTCCGACCAATTCCGAACATTATATTAAAACTAAAGAGTAATAACGTTCCAAATAGAAATGTCTTCCCGGTTTCCTGTTTGATTACAACTTGGCACTCATAGCTTAATCGGCGTACGGCAAACAAATTCCTAATCAAACCCGAAGATGAGCGGTTTTCCTTTTAAAAAGAAAGGGTGTAGAGAGCACAAAGAATTTATGACCTTCACAGACGGCCGTCACACCCAATGCCAGACCGAATAGAACAACGAAGCAGCCACTCAATAGCGGCTATCTGATTTGGCTGATTGCCCACAGCACAACGCTAACCCAAGACTACAGAGCACACATTGGATGGCAACCCGTCGACTCTCGAAGAGGCCAGCATGAATGGTGAGATAACCTTGTTTAAGACTCACTTCGTGATTCGTAAACGTAATTATGCAATATATTTTCAATCATGTTTACGAAGTGTAATTTCCATGAATTTTGATACCATATAACTTTCACATAATTGGGTCCTCAAAAAAGTATGTTTGTCATAACGGGGGAAGATATTAGGATCTGTCACTTTTTTTTAAAGATGAACTTCAACTTCGCATTGCTCTAATGAATGCAATTTTAAAGGTTTTTTCAATGACTAGCCAATCTTTTTATTTGTTTGGGTTTTTTGTCTTGTTTTGATTTTTTCATCTTTTTTGTCGTATTGGTTTTAAGTGTAAATGAAATATAGGCAGATTTTTTAATTTTGGTGCTATTTAACCATATTTTTAGTCGGAGGTTGTTCTAGGTCGGGTGGGGTTATTTTCAACCAACCCTTTTTTTTTGCTTAATTGAAAGGCACAGTGCCACAAATTGGACTGTAGTCAAACGTGTATAACTCATTTCTATCGGCCAATGGTGTGCCTCTTTTTGTCTTACATTAGTGCAAAAGCAGTGAGACTTGCATAACGAGAACCACCTTGTTATAATTAAATATAATTCTGTATTTCCATGAAACCACTCCAAATGCATGCTCAATTATAGTAGCGTATAATTATATTATTTGGGTTCTTAATTCTTTAAGAAGTTACCTCCAAAGCTCCCAGTGCATGCTTTGTGACAATAGAACATAACTTTGTGCATCACTACACACATTCATTGTATGGTTATAAACCACTATCCACAGTAAAGATTATGTATGGCCTTGAAATAAAATAGGCATTTGGGGAAAATCTGCATTTATTAAAACTCTTGCTGGTATGCGAGCTTCTCTGTAGCAGCAATCACTACAATGCATTGGCATATAAGACGTGTTCAGAAGGTCACAAAAAACAAGTCCTTTTAGGACAAAAAAAGTTTTATCTCATGTTTTAGTGCCCATTAATATTTAAAAGTTACTGCCTTTTCCATTCAAGACATAGGTATTAAAAGGAAGTTAAAAAAAGAGGTAAAAGTAAGTGTAATAAGGCAAAGGTGAAAATGTTCTTTTATGAGACAAACCTCTTTTGGCATTGGCCTAACAGGAAAATTCTAAGATACACTAGATAACTCGGCAAGATATCTTGACTTCCTTGCCAGGATTTTTTCCAGCTGTGCTTGCAGAAGTCAAGTTCATATCAGTGTTTTTAGTCTCTGAATTGGACAAAATATTTGTGTGACAGAATAGCAAAATGTACAAAGTGATGGTTTAGAGTTTGATAATACAATTTAGAAAGATCACCTTGTTTTACAATTCTAGATCTCAAATCACAAAGTTCATTCAACTCTATTGTTTATTGTGTGTTGTTATCGGAGTCTTATAGTCACATGCAGATTGTGATTGAAAGTACAAAGTATGAAGGTCATAGATGCGATTTTGACAGAGGTGTACACTGTATGTCAAAAATTATTGCTATCTGGTTTCAACCCTAACCAATCAGAGGCCTGCAAATTGCCCACACTACCAGATTTTTTGCATGTCTGTAACAATTAGTATGAGAATCCTAATATATCCTACAAGTGTTAGGACTGAAGGCAAACTAATAAGGACAAAATCAGATCTCTTAATAATTGCTGTCCATACGGACACTCACTGCAACACATAATTGAATGGAGATTCATATATTTGAGCACTACTGCTTTCTTCCTTTTCTGTCAATTTTTCAGTTAGAAAAAAAAAAACTAAAGAATTCTGCAGACTTATCCTTCAGTTTTAAGCTATTCCTGCAAATTTCAAATATTTTACTCTTTCGGGTGAATCATTAAAAAGATGCAATGTGAGATTTGATTTTTGGGGGACATCCATATATTGTGTCATATGTAATGATATTATATATATATATAAGACCCCAATAGATTTCTTACCTTGTATTTGGCAACAAAAATGCCTTGAAAGTGAAAACAAAAGGCTATTTTGATTTGCTTAATTTCAATATAAACATAAGCTGAATTTTAGTATTTGCTCCTATAGTAAATTAGAAATGTCATAATTTTGTACCAAAGAAATGATTCTCAGCTGAATCATTACTCATGGGGGCCTTTTTGAGTCATTTATAGGTTTTTGGAGTCTCATTTTCAGGTTTCTGGTATATCAATGACCCCCCCCCACCCTTTTTTTAATGCCAATTTTGGAATAGCATTGGATCGTTCTTTCAAAATTGTTTATCAAATTTGTTAGAAAATTGTCAGATTTTTTAAAAAAGATTGTTGGAAAATTAGTCCAATTTCCTCAATCAAAAGCCAAATTTTTCCAAATTTGTTTAAAATGTGAAAATTTTGAGGAAAAAATGGCAAATTTGGGCTAAATTTTGCCCAAAATTTGCATCTCTGGTATAGCTATTGGTTCCTTTTGGGGCAAAAATTGGTATAGATATGGGTCCTACTTCAGACTCTCAGAGGCACGTCCCTACCCAAACAAGCTTGAGACCCCTGCAGGGCAATTTCTAGAGAAATATGAAAAAAATCTCAAATTTTGCTGTTAAAGCCAGGGTTAGTGATTTTCTTCCAAATGTAAACAAACACCCCTCTCAATGTCAGTCAGTGTTTCTGATGATGTCCATCATCTTTCTCTCCAAATCACCAGTACACAGATCGCACCAGCCCTATGGACAAACACATAGAACTCATGGCAACCCTTCACGACATTGTGCCTGCCCCCGTCACAGCTCAGATGTTTGGCAATGCTGGTAGGGAACATATGACAAAATACGGTAAGGTTGCTTTTCAGCATTGTGTGGGTAGTGCATTTTAACAAGTGAAATTAGCCTTGTATACTAGCTGAATGATTTTATTAATTTATTAACTCTAACACGTCACCGGGGCTTTCCCCCCAAAACGGCCGAGAGTCAATGAGAATCAATCCATTCTTGTCTCTTGACGTATGAGAGTCAATCAGACTCTCAGACGTTTTCCCCGCAGAGAAATAACTTGCGGAAAATTGTTACTGGCCGAAAGTCAATAGAAATCATTGGGTGTTCTGCAAGCAAAGCATCCGAAAGTCAACCAGAATCATTGGGTGTTCTGCCGGTAAAGCGCCCGAAAGTCAATGAGAATCAATTCATTTTCAACGTCTTCTGCCAGGGGAGCGTCCGAGAGTCAATCAAAATCAGTGACCGGAGTGTATGCTCCACTTTCAGGTGAGCAAATTTGACCTTGACACATCTGCAAATTCGGAGGGCCCGACATAAGTCCACAGTGGGGGAAACTCTGTGGGACGTCGGATAGGCGGTGCATGGTGGGATACAACATGGCAACGTAAATTCATGTTTACGTGCGTGGACGTCTCAAAGTCAATCAGAATCAATGGGGTGTTTTACGGAAGATGGCCGAGAGTCAACCAGAATCAATGGGGTGTTTTATGGGAAGACATCCGAGAGTCAATCGGAATCATTTCAGGTAAAATAAATAGTTTTTGGCATCCGAGAGTCAATCAGAATCAATTGGCACCCCTTGTTTGATTCTCATTAACTCTCGGACGGGTTAGGGTTAATAGGCGATGTTGTAGAGTGTAACATGGCATGCTTAACTTTGTTGGCTTAATTATGTTTTGATTTTTAATTGTTCATATAATTGCATGTCTCTCTTGTTTCTATGTTTCTTGTCTTATAGGTACAAGACCAGATCACTTTGCTAAAATTGCCTACAAGAACCACAAACATTCCACAAACAATCCGTAAGTTTCTTACAATTATGCAAATACCAGAGCATTTTCTTTTGCCTCAATTAGGTGAAGGGTGTCAAAATTATGCAAATTAAGTATTTTCTGATTGGGGTTGGATGCCCATTCAGGTTAAATGTTCCCATTCATCTGTCCGTCTTTTTGATAGCTCATTACCATGAATTGATAAGAGTTAGTGAACTTAATGTCTATGGAGATTATTGAATATGGTAACAAAACTTGATGATGGGAAGGAAGTCCATCACTTTCTCCCAATTTGATCAGGTTTGGGCACAGTATGCCATTTCAAACTTCATGCAATTAACATCATGTATACTCCATTTTCTTCCTACATTCTTACGTCAGAAAATGCATTTCTTTTCTATTACTACCTCAAGAAACAAAAAATAAAGGACAATGGAAACGCAAAATTCTCTTTGGTGAACAATTGGACGGCGTCGAGCGCGCGAACCATGCCGTGACATTCATTTATTCATCCATATTTTCCCTGCATCTCGACGTCGAAATACATGAATATCGTTTCAAAATCTAAATTGTCTCCAGAAAAAACATTCAGTTCATACAGTTGCAGTCAAAAAATTATTCAATAGATATCCCAGAATTGGCAATTCATTAAAGCGCAGATATTCCAATCATTTAAATTTAAAGCTAGAGGCATTGCAAGGCCACAAAACTCTGTTGTATAAAGACAAAAGCCAGTAGAGTAGAAGAAAAAGGCGGCCATATAAAATCAAATTCCAATGATTTTGAGCTACAGCTGTAGAGGAAGTTGCTTTAAGTAGCATTTTTGCTCTCCGTCTCCATCTTTTGTTTTTTTTTACCCATGTTTAGCGATCAGAAAAGGAGATACGTTAGAGTTACATGCGGCTTGAAGCCCCGCCAGACGGGGAAAATATGAAGGCCGTAAGGAATGTAGGAAACAAAGGTTTTAAAAAAAAAAAAAAAAAAAAAAAAAAAAAAAAAAAAATGGCATTAAAACGATCTCACGAGTTCGCGTTTGTAACTGGCGGGATGGATGGATGGATAAGACCAGATTTTGTGTGAACATCAAGCCTACGCAGAAAGGCAAAGGTGATCTTGGGGGATCACCCAAAGCGTTGGAAGTATGTTTCGGCCGCCGACCACAGGACATTGGCTTAAAAGTTCTGGCGATCACCACATCCGCTCCTTGTCTGAATTGGCGGACTTAGATTGGGCAGGTGGATAGTCATGCGGTCAGATGTTATTAGAAACAGTCTCTCTTCTTGAACTTGAACCCCAGACAAATCACGAACGTAGGAATCCAGAATAGCTATAAAACAAAATAAAACAAACGCTGTAGATTTAGATCAGCTAAGAGTAGCGCTAGAAAGGCCGTGCGCACATCAAGCAATCTTGGCGAAACACCCGCCCCCTCATGGCGTACATGGGTTCGTTTTACGACATGCCGCCGGAGCAGCAGGTCAGACGTTAAAACCTTGTAGGAACATTTTCACCATAGCAAACGTCGAAAGTGGGGATGGAACCCAGCTAAACTATGAACCCAAACCTTAACACAGCCGGCTGCCGCAGATTCGGCTGTAGATTAGTACCTGTGGTAGCAAGAGGTTGAAATGTAAAGGGCAAAATGAAACGGGTTAACAGGAAACAAAAGTCACTTCACGTTTAGATGACACCCCGCTTCCATCTGCTCCAAGCGGGAGGTATACTGGTAGGTATTTTTTGGTGGGTGATGGTGCCTTTGCTGACATCAGAAGTTCGGGAGGATTACAGTGGCGAGCGGAATTAATGTAGGGTCGCGAAGAGACGAAGCCAAGACATTCCAAACCCCTGAGAAAAAGATATTAAAGAACAGACAACAGTGGGCTGGAAAATGACGCCAACGCGTCGCAACATGAACTATTACTTCCAATCATAAACATCAAAAGCGTGATAAAGCGCAAAAAATAGTATTGAATCATTAAAAAACGTTGCAAGTTCGTGGAAATAAATAGTTTCAAAGTGTGAGCCAAAATCAACATGACTTTATGAAAGCAACATGATAAAATTTGAAATCTTAACAGTAATGGTTTCAAACACAAACGGAATATTAGGGTGTTGGCGACAGACCAACGACGCGGCGTTGGCACTCGGTGGCACGAAAAAACCCCTATGGGAGAACGTGGGGCATCATGACGTCAACAGGGGTGCACTCCCCTGAACCGAATATTAACGGGAAAAACAAAAACGGCAGCAAATACGCGAGAAAGGGAATGGGGCGGGAGGGAAGGTGTACGGCGACGGTCGGTTGCTGACGAGAGTGAGCAAAGCTATTTGAAAATCCTAAAAGGGTGATTACCGCGATTACATAATCGCTGGGTGCCAATGCACGCGACCTTTCGTTCGCAAACGAAAAGAAATTCACTTTCTCCCTACATTCTTACGTCAGAAAATGCATTTATTTTCTATTACTACCTCAAGAAACAAAAATTAAAGGACAATGGGAAAAACGCAAAATTCTCTTTGGTGAACAATTGGACGGCGTCGAGCGCGCGAACCATGCCGTAGAGCTACGCAAAAGAAAGGGGAAGCTGCAGGACACGGCTGGAAATTCAAAATGACGAATGGACAAAAATAATAGCGTATCAAATAATCGTGCATGTGGACAAAACCAAAAATCAAAAGCGCAAATTGGCTGCACTTACAAATCGTAATGTGTATAAAAGCGCCCCAAAGTAAATTGGCTGGAATTACAAAAATATAGACAAGCTTAAGTGTTAACAAGTGAATAAATACAATGGCAAAGAGAGCGGGGTGGCGGGAGGTACTGCCCAAATGGCAAAATAAACAAAACCAATATGGAGAAGAGCCAGTGAGTGCCTCAAAATGGCAGAATACAGAATAAAACAGATGGATCAAGAAAACTGAAACAAACTCGTGGGTTACAAATGCTTACATGACTTATGGCAATAGCCTAAATTCAGACACAACAAAACCTTTTCAGTCTTCTGGGCAGGCGTCTGTAATCGATTCTTAATGCTAGGGTTAAAAATTTAGTCACTCAGTATTAAATATTGAATTTGGGCGAAATGAGGAGAATGAAGGAGATATTGAGTAAACGCCACCGTGGAATGTAACCGGGTTTAGATGGACTCATCGGGAATGACGCCAGAAAAAAAAGATGAAGTCAGTCCATGGGGAAACAAGAGGGTAACCCATGACCTTTGCATTTGCGTTTAGAGGTTTAAGAGGAGGAAATAAGGCACAGAGGAGGAGGGACACAGGTTAATTGTTTTCACTGACAATTATGACCAAAAGGCGTCACGCAGTGACAACCCTGCACCAAAATTAGAATTGAATTCTGAATTTTGAAAGTGGTAGTAGGAGTGGTGTAGGAGACGCAAAACGGTCGAATGTATGAGGACCCCAGAGGTTGTCAATGTAATTAAATCAATTGATAAACAGCCCCAGTACTCGTAATATGTAACTCTAATCATTCTCATCAGCTAATAGTATTCGAATCACGGGGAACCCATTCTGGCAATAACACAATATCTGCTGTAACAATAGGCACAAAAATTAGACATGGCTATGTCATGCAAATGAGGTCTCATGCTTCCATGCTCAATAATCCGAGGGACGTTAGAGTTATAAGTATACCACCTGAATTTCATGCGCTAATTAATCACGCAGTTCAGTTGAATTTAAACACTGCCTGCTAATTGCGCCACGTAGAAACTCTGCATCTTTTCATCCTAGGACCATAAGCCATTAACATGCAAATGGGAGAATCGACTCATGACCACAGTTATGCCTGTATCGCTGGCATCGGAATACACTGCGCGAGGATGGAGTACATTGATGCTTAACGGGAAAAGCTGTTGAAAGAATCAAGATTTTAGCTTGCCAAAACCTTTTTTAATCGTTGGCAACACAATCGGAATGACAATTGAATTCTTCCAGATGACCTTGCCTCAATACATCTGTACGAAGCACGTGTCATAAAGCGAGTAATGGGCCAAGGGCGAGAGAAACTAGAAATAATTTGACCTGTAAGGCGTGCTCGGCTCTAACTGTACTGGCTACGGGAATTCAAAAAATCGCTAATCGAAAGCTTTAATTGATAAATTATTGCCGGACAGTAAAGGGTAGGAGCTTGAATCAAATCTATGAGACCTAAGGATTTGATAACACGTTGGCTAGGAACCCATAAACACTTTGGTTTTACTGGACGAACCACTACGAATGACGCAATCTTTAACAAAAGCAGCACTGCGCAATGCCGATGAATTCGTCAGGTGATATAATAAAGCCGTCGTCAATGTAAAACAAAAACAGGTGATGCCTTGGCCGCGCCAATGATAAACTAAAGGCCTAGTAAGTTTTGTGAAAAAATACAAAATTGCCAAGGGGGGAGGCTGCAGATCACAAAACTGTATAAAACAAAAAATCTATCATGCGATGTATTGCAAACGCCAAGCAAATCCTAAATACTTCCTGAGTGGGAAAAAATATTTAGCAACATGATGGTAACCAGATCTAAATCGAAACTAGAAAAAACTGACCAAAATCAAGAACTTGCAAAACATGCTTTTTAAATCTTCCAGACTGAATTTGATGGTAATACATTATTGAGTTGTGTTGTGGTTGACGTAAATCAAGTACGAGTCTTAGCTTTTTACCAAAAGCTACAGTCAAGAGGTTACAAGCAAAAAGGGACGAGATGGACCTGATAATACAACGTTTGCGTAACCAATTCCAAGATGGCGGAAGATACAAAATCAGGGTGATCTAAAATAGATCTATTGGTCTTTGCAAAAAATGGAGGCGGAGCAAAAATGAAGGGGGGATCTTTAACTGAATCTATCACATCAGTAGACTTCATAGCTTTCAGGGAGTCTTACTGTCCAATAAGAAATACAAGATTTCAATCTACCTGAACGCCTTCTGGGCTTAAGATCGCTTGACGAGCTCCCAATCCCTAATCCTATCGGTTGGTCTTGGGAATGGCTGCCCGGCGGTCGATGAAGCGCTCGGATGGGATGGACAGGAAGATGGATGTTGGCCGAACAGTCGCACTGGTTAGAAATGCCCGTGTCGTTGACGCTTCGGTAGGGACGAAAAACACGGCTGACGGGGAAGGAACAAAAAGGAGCCATAGGTTGGAAGGGTATGGCGTGTAAACTTGTTATCCCGCGGTCGACACGTTCTTGGGAGACGGTTTTTTTTCTTGCAGCGGAGGCTTATCAGCTTTTTAATCTTTTAGCATCATTAGGATCGGATGCCAGGTCTCAGAAATGTTACTCTTGGACAACTCCCAGCCCAAATCCGACGGTTCTGCCAACCGGAATAACTTTTGAAGCTCCTGATTTCTTTAAAAGCGTCCTTTAGGTTGGTTTTTGGTTACAAAACTCTAGGGACTCGATGCTTGTGAGCTGTTCATGAACGAGGAGTACTTCTCAGCGTGCTGAATGATGCTCGTTGCCTATGCGTTTAAATGTTGAATTTTCAGCCATCGTGGCTTTTTGGAAAGCGTTTTGTCCACTAGATCCAAAGAATTCTTAAGAGAGTAATGGCGAGCAAAATCTCCTGAGTATTTGAAACTGGTTGTTCAGCCCGGACCGACTGGTTTGCTATGTACAGCCTGGCTCCTGTTCAAAGTCGGCGGCTTGCATAGTAATATGCGTGGTGAAAGACAGCAAAAAAGAATAAGTGTACGGCACGGTCGGTGCTGACAGAGAGGAGCAAAGCTATGAAAATCTAAAAGGGTGTATACCGCGATTACAATAATCGGGGGTTGCCAATGCACCGACCTTCGTTCGCAAAACGAATAAGAAAATTTCATCCCTACCTCCGTGCAGTGAGTCTCAGCGCGAGATTTGATGGTCCCACCCGTACAACCAAGTGCAACGGTTTTAGAGTGACGGCATTTTTACAACGCGCGCAAAACAAACTTTGAGGTAATTTTAAGAGGGGTGTTGTACTCTAAAATTTCAGGCAATAGTGCTGGAGCTTAACCGTGGGGGGCGAAGGGATGCTGCGCTAAAATTTGTCCTGGTCTTCGGTTCAAATTTTGGATTTTGGGAGACTCATCTGTTACAATCTCTGCAAACCGTTTATATTAAGACTGCCTTTCAGATGGATTATACCATTTAATGAAAATGAACTAATGATTTCAAAAATCACTCTTTTAGGATTCACAGTTCCAGAAGGAGTACAGCATGGAGGAGATACAGAAAGGCCCATGATCTATGACCACTCACGAAATGCAGTGTGGGTGGAGATACTTTCTCTGTCAATTAAGGTAGGACCTTTAGATTGCCGTTTATGTACACAGATCGCAATCTGTGGTAGAGTGATAAACCTCTGACACAGGCGATAGGTAATTGCATTGCGTTTTTAAGCTTGTTACACCACAAAATTACATACCTGATTTTACCTTGTTGATGGACTTGTTTCCCTTCTCAAAATAGGTTCATATTACCAAATCCCGTAGACACAAATGTCTAACTTCCAAACCGTCACAACGATTTCAAAAATGTAAGCTTGATTGAAAAAAAGAAAGCTAACTGGATCTTTTCACTCCACGAGATCAAGTTTGGGGATAAAACCATGCTTTAACACAAATTGACCTCGGGGTCAGTTTAACATTCCCTGCTATTGGGAAATCATTGCGCGTCTTAAACTTCATCCAAAATTGGTGAAATATGGAAGTGTTACCATCAGAAAAGGCACGTGAAATTTGCAATGGTTATACGCCATTCATATTTTATTAATTTTCAAGTTTTTAAAAATAATAGATAAGTAGGAATTATTTTTTTATTCTGCGTTCGAGTTTGATGAAGCAGCCATTTCATGATACCATTGATTGTTACACGAGGTTCACAACTGGTCTGCGCGAGTTTCCCGATATACTTTGGAAATATCATCGCCAAACCTGTAATGTGCGAAGTGCTATCCGTGTGTTGGTAACCAGGGTTCGTACGGTCCTTGAAGGTCCTTGAAAGTCCTGGAATTTCAAAATCCTTTTTCCAGACCTTGAAAACCCTGGAAATTCACAAATGGTCCTTGAAAGTCCTTGAAAATTGCAGTCACTGTGTGATGATTTTTGATTCAAATGAATATCATGGCAAACCAAAAAGTAAAAATTTTATAATCCATTTGCGACATCAACGGCAATGGAAATTTAAGAATATATTTATTTAACCCCTATGCTGCTATTACAGGCTGTAACGATTACTGAACGTGTCATAAATGCAAAAGATCACACCCATTTTGGGTTTGTTTTTGTCTTAGTCGGTATATTGAGAGAAGTTAATGTTCTTTTTAAAAGTGAAACTAGTTTGCACACATGCGTACTAGTACGGATTTTTCGTATTCCGTACAGAAAATGAAGCGAAATACGGACGTTTTCCAAAAAAAATATGGAAAATGGTCGCGTCACAAAAATAAAAAATAAAGTGTATATAGTAAGAAAATAAGTAAATACAGAAAAATAAAGTTAAGAAAAGAGGGCAATATCTTTTCAAAACAAATAAAAGAACATAGATTTGAAAGATTTTCAATTTATAAAGTCTGTTTAAATGGTTTCCGACATCGTTTTTCTCCCGACTTTCGGAAGGTTTACCCACATTAATATATTGATTTAACCATTTAACTGCTGTATGCTAAATGTCTTCTGAAGGTATTTTAGTCTACTATTCAACTGCGGAGGTGCAAAGGGGTAGACCTACATGTACAAACAAATTGTGTATTGTTATAGTGGTTTTGTTTTCAAGTTAAGAACCTTTGAAAGTTTTAGACTAATTTTTCATGCACTTTATTAAAAAAATACTCCATATGGACTTAGTTCCTACTGACAGTTCCTTGAATGGGGCTGTCAGACGGCAGAGCTCTGTCCATTTTTTCTGGAAAAGCTGTATTTTAAAGAGCTCTATCTCATGATGCAGTTCATATGTATATAGGTAGTTCAGTTTTCAAGTTATGAGCCTTTAAAGTTTAGACTTTAAGTTCATTTTTAATGTACTACTGTAGCTAAACAATATTTTCCTAATGGATACTGACAGTTCCTTAAAGGGGGAACTATCAAATGGCGGAACTCCATCCATATTTTTTTTTCAGGAAAGCAGTAATTTAAAGAGCTCTCTCATGATGCAGTTGTACATATAGATGGCTCAGTTTTCAAGCTGTGATCCTTTAAAATGTTGACCTTTCATCTTTTTCATATAATTCTCCATATGGACTTAGTTCCTACTGACAGTTCCTTGAATGGGGCTGTCAGACGGCGGAGCTCTGTCCATTTTTTCAAGAAAAGCTGTATTTTAAAGAGCTCTATCTCATGATGCAGTTCATATGTACATAGGTAGCTCAGTTTTCAAGTTATGAACCTTTAATGTTTAGACTTTAAGTTCATTTTTAATGTACTACAAAGCTAAACAATATTTTCCTTATGGACTGTGTTCATACTGACAGTTCCTCAAAGGGGGAACTATCAGATTGTGGAACTCCGTCCATATTTTTTACAGGAAAGCAGTAATTTAAAGAGCTCTCTCATGATGCAGTTGTATGTAGATGGCTCAGTTTTCAAGCTATCATCCTTTAACCCTCGTCTACCTGAGCCATTTTTTGTAACAAAACTCCCGAAGGGGGGGGGGTGGTTACCACCCCCTGTGATTTTCGTTACTGAACACCCGATTCCTATAAATTTGGTACCAAAGGATAGCTTAGAGTTTCTTCTTTCCATTGGTACCGATATAAGTACCAACATCCCCATTATGACGTCACCATGACGTCATATGTTGAGGAAAGTGAAAATACTGAATATAGGGTGGAAAAATTGATATTTCGCAATTTTAGCGACTCAAACACCTCATTATAGCTCTAAAATGCTGCCATTATATAAAACTAGTCATTTCCCATCAAGTAGAGTCAAAAACAGCATGAAAATCTGATTTTCCTAACCTTTTTGGCGAAAATTGAATTTTTCACTGTGTGTGTCTATGGAAATGGCAGTTTTGCTGACATGCGAACTTTATGACGTCATTGTGACGTAATGCTAGGCATGTTGGTACTCATTTTGGTATCAATGGAAAGAGGAGGACCATAACTATCTATTGGTACCAAAATCAAGTGTCTGTGATGTTCCTGTGTTGTGTTAGGCATGTTGGTACTTCTCTTCCAAAGGGGGGTGGTTGCCACCCCCCATCCATCACTCTGGGATCACCCTGTATCTTACCTATACCCCGGTGGATGTTTGTTTTTGGATGAAAAGGAGCGGAACATGTCAATTGACAATTACATTAAATAATTTGGCACCAAAAAAGGGGGTTTTAGCAAGCCGGGGAAAAAACTTGAAGGGGGGGTGGTGGTAACCACCCCCCCCCCCTTCGGTAGATGAGGGTTAAAATTTTGACCTTTCTTCTTTTTCATATAATTCTCCATATGGACTTAGTTTCTTCAGACAGTTCCTTAAATGGGGCTGTCAGACGGCGGTGTTTACACATAACTAATAACCATCTTACAATTTCTGAATGGGGTACAATTTAGTTAAATGACGCGACCATTTTCTGTATTTTTTTGTGTGAAAACATCCGTCCATATCTTGCATCATTTTCGTACGGAATACAGAAAATCTGTACAACATTAGTACAACATTAGGTCCTTGAAATTAGCTCATTTAGATCCTTGAAAGTCCTTGAAAAGTCCTTGAATTTTGGAAGGAGCTGGGTGTACGAACCCTGGGTAACGGAACATGGTGAATTTTGGGATATGTGCAATCATGAAAACTGGATTAGTCTCCCTTGTGCAAAAATGAGTTTGACATGACCTTATACGTCACTTGATATTATTTATACATGTGAAGTTGGACAACATCGTCAGGTGCACAAAATATGTTCGGAAACTGCATGAAAAATTTGCCGTTTATGGAGATTGAAATCGACAATGGTATCTATAATTAGTTTCATGAACATGTTAACCATGCATTTGTGACATAAAACGAATGAATAACTAAATTTGAAAGGGTTTTTAGAGCACGAAAAAATTTGTAAATAAGGGACAAAAGTAAACACGTGAAACGCAATGCAATTACCTTTCGTCTGTGGTAGTTATATCACTCTACCACAGATTCGATCTGTGTAACGTTTATGTGGGTGCAGATGCATAGGGGATATCTTTCCATGCAAAAAGCGAAATGTGGAAAGTTAGGCATTATATCTCTTATGCTTCTGCACCTGCATAATCCTGAAAACTAAAGGTCGTAAATTAAGTGCTGCCATGTGAGTTTCTTGGATATTCATGTTGCAAAAGCAATTAAAGCTTTGTGTGCACTCAGATCTATTCATGTTTTTACCGTATTGCCCAAATGCTCCCCTCTAATAAATGCACACATGCTAATACACACTGACATTTAACATGGTGACCAATCAGAGTTTCTTCAAGTGACACAAGACTGGTTCTAGCTTTAGGTAAATATTCGCGCAAACAAAAGACTGGCAATTTGGGGTGCGAGCTGTACGTATGGAGTCATCTTCCGTGCTACGTGTCAAGCCTCACTTCATCTTCATGATTTTTGTTGAGCTCAAACTTCTGATTTACTAAGCTTATATATAATTTAGGAGCAGACATATTTTTCGTATGTGGCATCTTTATTTTCATTTTAACCTATATACAGAGTGAATAAAAAAAATTTGTGCATGAAAAAACACAAAATTTCACCCTGACCTGTTTACTCAACTGTGGCGCAGTTGATGTTTTCATGATTTGCATATTTTCGACTTTCTATGCTGAACAAATGAAGGAATTTGGTGAAGAAATGAGGTAGATATGAAAGATTTTCACGGCTGATCCAGAAAGATTTGTCACCATATTCAGACAAAATAATGGATGCATACCCAGCTTAACTCTGTAAATCCCACTGGAATGGGGTAAAAAATATCAGCCGCAAGAATCTTTTCTATCTAACTCTCATTCTTTCGTTCACCAAATTCCTTCATTTTTTCAGCATAGAAATTCGAAAATATGCAGATCATGAAAACATCAACTGCGTTACACTTGAGTAAACAGGTCAGGGTCAAATTGTGTGTTTTTTCCATGCACAATTTTTTTTGATTCACTAGGTATATGTGCCTATAGATCTATGTATGATCAGCTACAGTACCAGTACATGTTCTCTAAAATAACAACATTACACACATCTCTTGACACAAGTGTGCACTGCATGCAAGCACTGTTTGCTGCTTTAGTGTTGTTTTCAGTTGCACCTGCACCAGAGCCGTACGCAGGATTTATTTTGGGGGGTGCGGGACTTCGAAAAAGTGGACTTTTTTCAGAAAATTGAACTTTTTTTTCAAAAAAAGTGAACCTTTTTAGTGAAAGTGGACCTAATCCCCCTAAAATGGTCCTCTTTTGGACTTTTTGAACAGTTCACCACCAAAAAGTGGACTTTCTTGTCAATATTTCTTTAAATTTTTGACCTTTTTATCAAAAAAAATATCAAAAAGTGGACCTTTTGCCCCTTTTGTGGAATTTGGGGGTGCTACTGCACCCCACCATCTATTCATTTTGCAGTGTTAACCACTTGACCACAGAGGGCGTAATATTACGCCCTGCTGAACTTTCCGATGTGTGCAGAGGGCTTAATATTATATGCCCTGTAGACCTTCGATGGAAGTAAGGCAGGTGGTGATTAACTAACCCTTGACAATATGTTTTATTGGTCTCATTGGAGTTCCTATGATCCTGGGTGTAACTCTGCCTTAAGAGGTCACAACTCTGGAAGTGACCTTTTACCTTGTGAACTGGAAGCAGAGCTTAAATACGGTGACCTCAAAATAGCTTCCGTACACCATGGTTATATATGAAAAATTGATACATGCGGTCAAGTGGATTTGAGTCTTGCTTATTTGATGGTAACCAATAATAACACTGAATATTCTTAAGTTAAATATTTAACTTTTTTTCTGACTCGGCAAAATTGGAAGAACCAGAATGGTGCATGCCAGTTGTTAGCATTGACAAAATTAAATCTCAGTTCCAAAATAGAACAACATGTCATTACACTTGCAGGGTGTTTACTTAGACCGATGTAGTGAAGTCATATGCCTTATCACATGATCTTGTCAAATCATTAGACTTTAATTATCTATAAATGCAAACATACTGCAAATCAAACAATTTGTTCACTTTATAGGGATACACACCATATGGACACCTGGATAACATCATCCAAAGGCGTCAGAATTTTGATTTTCAGATAGTTTTACAGGTTCTGCTTCCAGTTCACTCTACTTATTCATATTGTATATTACCTTTAGTATTGCTAATTACTGCATTTTGCATTTTTGATGAATAAAATTGATTGATTGATTGACAATCCAATTGCATATGAGATCAGATGTTGAGCTTAAATTGGGTACCGGTACTTGTGAGAGCTTTAGTCTTGTCTCGACCACACTTCACCCCATTGAACTTCACAGTTGTTGCTGTACCACTATAGTATTTGTCAAAATCCCTTTGTCATGTAACTATATGTACGCCCGCTTTCCTGCCAGTACGGTGCACTGTTGGATTGCATGTTATCGCATTTAACGCAAAGAAATATGCGTGCGTATGTCATGTCCAAGGGATTATGACACATTATAACAGCCTTTCATATAAGGCTACAAAAAAAGTCACATTCATTTGGAAAAAAAGCTATGTGCTATGCTTCTTTTTTTTATAAAATGAGCAAAGCATTATGCATACCGCATACTTTTTTGTGTTTTTGGCCCACTTTTTTTTTAAAAAAATTAAAAATTAGCACATCACATAGAGTTATGCGGCAAAAGTGAATCCACATATGCATGACATATGCGAGACACTTTTTTTCTTGGCTTAACTTAATACTAGCTTCATAAAATAGCTCATTTTCTTTTGAAATAAATTCCTCAAAACTTTTTCATGTGATTACCCACACCACTTTGTGGCCCTTACCACATAAGTTAAAGGAGGATGACCCGATTTAGGCATATAAAGTTTTCATCTTCATAGAATGGTCTTCACCCCAAGATGGGGTCATCGGAACCTTCCATGAGAAATTTTGTCACCTATTACACAACACTTTTAGATCATATTGAAAGATAAAAAGGTCCATTCATTAAGGACTAACCCTGGTTTATATCTCTTAAGTTTAAGGCTGATATTCTCAAAAGGAGTCTAACTTTAGAACCCACGTTTAAATCAGGGTTAGTCCTACATGAGTGGACCTTATTTTCCCATTCAACATACTCTGAAGGTGTGCTGTACAGCTCACGGATGGGTTCCGGTCCATCCATCAGGAATTTTCTCACCCGTTATTAAAACTTTCAGAGTATGTTGAAAGGAAAAAGAGGTCCACTCATGTAGGACTAATCTTGGTTTAAACGTGGGTGTAAAGTTAGACTCCTTTTGAAAATATACCAGCCTAAGACTCCATATATCATCCACAGAGTTCATGAAGCTTGCTAATGTGCTAGACTATTGGTTAGAGCATCTGGCTCACAGTCGTAGGGTCGCGGGTTCAAATCCCGGCCGGATCATACCAAAGACTTTAAAAATGGTACCTGTACTGCCTTCTTGTAGGCACTCGGCATTTAAAGAATGGAGTAGGGGTGTTTACATGCAGAGCTACCAGAAGACTGAACCCCTACTGTAGTTTTCATTGCACTTGGCAGACGTGTGGCCTTGGGTTATGGAAATGGAGATAGGGCCACCTTATGCGCCATTCGATGCGAGGATTTTAAACTATTGAATCGGCCGTATCTCCTGAAACTGTACATGAAATTCAAGAAATACTCTAATGCAGGAGTGTACATTTTTAATATTTTTGTTTAAAATGTTTTTTTTGATACCCTGAGTGTCACTGCACGATTTAAGTATTGACATGTTGCCATGCAGTCTGGGCTAGCATTAAAGGCACTATCAGTGATTTGCTAAATCACAAAATTGAAAAAATAAGCAAAAATCAGAATTTTGCATGTTTGTAACAAGTATGAGTATCCTAACATATCCTACAAGTGATATGGCCAAAAGGAGCGCTGGACAACAAAATCAGAGAGTAGTCATTACTGTCTGTACGGACTCTTACTACAACACGCAATTGAATGGGGATTCGTGTCTTAGAATACTGCTGTTTTCTTAGCTTTCTATGTATTTTTTCAGTCGGGGAAAAAAATAAATAAAAAATAACTCATATATTTTGACTATTTAGGGTGGATCGCTGATAAAAAGTGCCTTTAATTCACATTCCACCAAGATGTTAAATCATGTGACACAATCCATTCTTACAATGTTATCATTTTGAGCAAGTCTCTGAAAATTGGATTTGAAGTCTTTCATTGAATACACTAATCTTATTTTCTAATTGTGTTTACCAAAGAACATTGGAAAGAATAATCCTTTAAGAAAACATTTGATCAGTTGTCTAATATAGGTAGTTGATTTCCACAACTTAAATGTGCTATTTCAACCTGGAGGAAAAATGTTCAGCATTTTTGCAAGTCATTGTTGTGTCTGGGATTATTCCTAAATACTATATGTGCTATAATGCAACATTTGCTATAATGCAATCATATTTTGCAATAATTTGTATTGGCTTATTGCATGTATGTGACCTTAATATGAACTTGCCCAATATGGACTCTAAATATTACCCAATTTGTAAGACAATTAGTTCACTATAGGCTATTATTATATTATAATTTTATTTCATCATTCAATCTTTCATATAAAATGTACAATTGAAAGAGACATAAAAATCCAGACTAGAGAATGGGGTAGGAATAAACGAATCTCCATATCTCCGCAGGACACAGTATAAAAATGCATGGCAAAGTAGACAAAAGATATGACAATACATGTCCCAGCTTGGGAGACAGGAGAGATGAAATACAAATCTCACAGTAAGGATCTGTAACAAGACGGGAAACACACACAAAAATTTGTCCTAAAAATGTATAGATAAACATGAATAATTAAAAAAAAAACAATATTTAAGTTTTGGACAAAACAAATACAAGATGTGTTGATAATTGTACAATCACAACCAGGTGATGTGACCTTTGGTTTCAGAGGGAGAAAACTATTTGTTTAGTCCATAGAAGTCAATCTATTACATCTGATACTAATATAAACCTCTGCTTGCCCAAAACACACGTGCAACTAGACCAAGGCCACACTGTACTGTATGCAACCTGATTTTGGTAAGATTGCTCTTCAGTGAAGTTATTTCTTAAATATGTTAAGGAAGATATAAAGGTTGTTTTTTTACTAGAGAAAGTGTTCTAAAGGGAAAGCACTTCATGACATTTACCATTGAGATGAAATGCTTCTTTGACAAATGCATATCCCAGATTGCATGTACTGAAGATTCAAATTCACAGAAACAGGTTTGTGAGCAGCTACTTTCTTTACATACATGGCCATTTTCTTACTAGCATCGTAGCCTATATGGCAGCTACACCGTGTCTATCGCAGCGCTAGCTGCAAGATAGGGCTTGTAGGCATCTACTCTATACTTACCTACCCTGCAGTGGCTACCCTGTAGTTGCCCACTAGGTGAATATGGTGTAGACAGTACCGGAGTACATATGCAGGCACCGGTAGCTACCCTACAGTTACTACGATGCCATTTTGGTAGTGGACAAAATAAGGGCGCTATACACAATTTTTTCTGTCTAGCATTTTTCTAAAAAACAAATTGGCCATGAGAAATACCGCATGTGCACGCTGAGAGCCGGTGTAACCACATAGCTACTCTGCGACGGTGCAGACAGCCGCTGTGTATACACTGTCAGTCTATGCAGCATAAATACACGGAATCCCAGTTGTCGAATGTACGTGTAGTTGGTAGGTAAGTAATCCATGTCTTATACTCGGTAGTAGCTACGTGGTTACTACCATAAGAAATTGGCCGTGCATATAATGCTGTATAAAGTACTTGCGAGTGTAAATATAAAGTAGACATAGTTGCACAAAATGTTGGTTTTAGTAAGTACTTACATGTATCTCAACAAGGTGGTGCAATTGCTTTGCCATGCATTTGGCTCTATGTCTTTGTAAACATTGTTGACTCGTACGTAGTAACTGGTCAGAAAAGTAAGCACATCCACACTGTCAACTTTGAGCTGTTTTGTGCACTTAAGCATTTCAGTGATATCTTTGAATTTGATTGGATTACTCTATTGTACGAGTGCGCTAATTGTTAATCCAACACTCATAATACTTCAAAGAAATTAACTAGGTGGATAGTATTGATCCACAAACCTTGTTTGCTGTGTTAATCAGTGAAGCAACCGCATCATGAATGATGATTTTGAATTTTGCTTGACTCAGAAGTATTACAGAAATTCCTCACTAATATCCAATCTGTCTGTATTTCTTAATCTTGTCAGCCCAACATCTGATGGTGGCGCAGCTGTCATACTCTGCAGTGAAGACTTTGTCAGGAAACACAACCTCCAGCATAAAAGCCTTGAGATTATCTGCATTAGATGTCCCACCCTACCTTCCCCATCAACCTTACCTACACGATTCATTATGAAGATAGTAAGTAACAATTATGCATCATGTCAGGCAATGGCAGCCAAACCTGGTAAAACCAAGGCATCCGGACTGTTCCCAGCAATTTAGAATTGACATGAATAAGCGTATTTTCGTTAATTACAAATAATAGAACGAGTTGGTGGACGGTGTTTTGCGACCCATTGAGGTCAAAGTCTCATATATTAATGAAAATATCAGAACTGTTCACTGTGTTAAAAACGTCACACTCGTCAACTACGAACATACATGGGGCCCATGCTATTTGGACACCATATTGAAAGTATTGCAAGAAGAAGGTTGGGCTGACTTATAGTTGACAGTAACTTCTGAACAAACCACGTGTCATGTTCTTGATGTCCAAGGATCCATTTTATATTCAAGGGGCACCTGGCGAATCAACAATAAAGGTCAATTTTCCTTATGCTGTAAGGTTAAAAAAATTATGGAAATATAAAAAATTGGACTTGGGTGATGTTCTCAAAAACATACCCACATTTTTTTGTTGGGGGATATACCCCTTTAACTCCCTCTTTGCCTTTTGTTCACTAGCGTTTGGAAAGTCTCATTTATTATGGCAAAACCAGATGCAAACAAAATTATCGTTGGTGACACACTTTTGACAACTGATTTCGAATATTTAGTCGACTAACTACATTCTGTAAATTTTATGACATTTTATTGTGGGAAAATACAATTTTTCTCAAAAATCTAGTTTTCCACGTCTTTCTATGGAGAATGGGCATACATGTATAGAAGGCACTATAACATACAAATCATAACCCTTGTAGGCCTATATGGCAAGATTCCTGCAATGGATTTGTCTATTTTTGCAGAGATGATAGCTCTTGCATGTCCCTACTTATACCAGTTGTCAAAATTGTGTGGCCACTGCTTAAAATTGTTCTAAAAATAAGAGACAGTTTGTATGGGGTCAAACAGCTGTGTGTTAGGACTATTCCCGCATAAAAGTTTAGCGTCGGGTGCATGCATTTGCATTGGCTGCTGGGGCAAGGGCCGGATCAATTTTCAGGAAATCAATGAAAATCCCTGCTAGTTAAAATTATTCCTGACACTCTTGTAGGGGTTATAGACAGTTTTGTTGCAAAGTCAATAGCTACGCATGTCTTCTTGAGACAGTTCCTTTCTTTTACTTCATTTCTTCTTTTAACTACTAATAATACTCTAAAGAAAATAATATAATTCACAAATTTGACCTTTTGACCCCTTTTATAGGTTGGATATGACATGACCAAGAAGGCAGCCGACAGTCTTTTCCAGAAAGCCAGCTTGTCCCCTAAGGATGTTGATGTGATTGAACTGCATGACTGTTTTGCTGCTAATGAACTCATCACATATGAAGCTTTAGGACTTTGCCCACCAGGTAAATCTATATACTTTAATTGGGCCCTCCTATTTGGATTCTTGGGATCAGTGATGAATGACTTCGGCCATGGCTGGAAATCCGGCTGACATGTCTGTTTCCAAAATATTCTGCCCCACGTGTGTTTTTCAGGCCAGAAAATCCAAATGGAATCCCGAAAAATAAAAGTTTGAAAATATTTCATAAAAATATATTTAAAAGGCTGGAATAAACATCTAGTAAAATCAAGGGCTTAAAAGCCAGGACATTCTGTATTTTGAAAACTTTTCACAGGGGTACTTTCCCTTGCAATCCCTGCTGGAGAGAAAGGAAGAGGAAAGTATTGCTTCGACCCACTGAATCCTTGTGCAAGTACTTGGCATTACGCTTCGTGCACAAGTTCAGGCCCTCGTGCATTCAGGCACTTGCATCCCTGCTGGGATATCTATTCTAGAAATGTATACGTTATGTATATAGTACATGTGGAACTGTATTTTTGTGAAAATTTCATATACAATCTTGCAACCAAGGTTTTTCTCAATTAAAATTGTATGAGGATTCCAAAAATCATGGGTGTCATTTTTTAAAATGTGTTCTTGGATGAATTCTAGGGGGGCAAGGTTTACACTGGTTTATACAAGGGGAAAAATGTGTTTTAAAGTATACCATCATGTTAAGTACCTTTCAAGGATTACAGAAAGGTATAGTTTGCCCTACCTGCAGGTTATAGTACAAGAGTTACAAGGTAAAACGGGTTCAAGGTCACACTGGGGGTAAAATTTCAGATTCATCGGTTTGTTCTAAAAACGGTGCCAAATTGTTCGTCTTACTGTACAGAAGCCGATTGGTCTGGCCTGCAGGTACCCCCGCCTGGTTTTGCTGGCGGGATACACCGGGGCGTTCGTCCGCAGGTGTACCCTGGGTACACTGGCTGGATGCAGGCCAACACTGGCTTGTTGCAGGCCTGGGCCAGGTGTACCCGGGCTCCACGTACCAAGGTACGCAGCCACCGACAGCTACGCCTAATGTTAGCAGTCATGACCAGGTCAACCCTGCTTTCACAGTCGCGCCTAGTGCCATTACTACTGCTGTACCTCAATAGTCGAACCGGTCTCCGTCCTCCCTACCATAAGCTCTGCAGTGGAGTTTTCGGCCGGGAGGAACGCAACGGGTAATCCACCTGTACCTGGTCCTTGGCCTAATCCCCGGGGGATTATGCCAACAATGGGCTTTTCAATCGGGGGATTACCGGTCGATAATTCCTTCAATGCCTTCTCTCAGGCGATGAATGTTCAATCAGTTGATCCTAATCGCCTTCCCTTTTGGCATTCACGAGGGTTGAGACCTAGCATGACTGGGGTACCGTGCGGCATCCTCCCTGGTCCAGCCGGCATCGCGGGCGGGGTTCCTTTGGCCAATTGGTCTGGCCTACAGGTACCCCCGCCTGGTTTGGCTGGCGGGATACACCAGGGCTTTCACCCACAGGTGAACCCTGGGTACACTGGCTGGATGCAGGCCAACATGGTTGGCCTTCAAGGCCAGGGGTACTCAGCAACGCGTACCAAGGTACGCCGCCTTCGACGGCTAGCCTAGTGTAAGCAGTCAGATCAGAGTCAACCCTGCTTCTACCGTTGCCTCTAGTGCCGTACTATTGGTGCATCCCAACAGCCGACACTCGGAGCTGCTCCAGTATTGTCGCAGATATCTACCACATCGTCATGTCCACCTGGTTTTCTGACTCAGGGGCCGAAGGTGAAGATGACGACGGAGATGAGGGGACTAAGAGGGGGATATCGCAGATGAACACGGTTTTCTTGCATCTTCTCAACCTCTGCAAGGCGGGCACAGTCTTCAATACAATCTACCTTTCCCGCGGATGCGCCGTACATCATCAGAGCTATGGTCTCATATGCAGCTGTATCTTGATTACGGTGCACCAGGGGACCTTGGGGTGTCTGCGCTTTGGTGGCTTTGGTTACGAATCCATTTCACCCCATCGCCATACGCGAGGGATCCTGTCCGTACGGGAACAGATAAACCAAAACAAATGTACCATTAATACAAACAAAAGAAAACAACAAAAAGTGAGGACATGCGGAGCAAGACTGTGGGCCTCGCGGTCCGCACGAAACATATAGGTAAATACAGCACCATGTGCTGCCGATAGAGTCTCTCTGAGGATTACCCAAGTTACGACTCACCGAGGTCCCCTACCCCAATCATCTCCCACCAAGGATATTGCCAAACTTCGCCCGAAGACTGTTCTAAATCTCACCCGGATTTAGTCTCCTACTCACACTCTGTACTCGTCGAGCTTAAGCTAGTCAATTCCCATGTGCGGACTTCGATTGGCTTGCTGCTGTCTCTCTCCCCAGGCACCAACCACCGTGACTTAGTGGTGGGGAGTCGAGCTTGGGTCTTCGCCCTTCGGGTCGGTGGCGCTGGCGGCAACGCTAGCTAGGCACCAGCCTGAGTAGTCGATGGCCCTAGCGATGCAACTCGTGGCGCTGCGCCGCGAAACGCATGCAGCTCAAAAAAAAAAAAATATTCGAGCGGACCTTTATCGTGATCTCGGATTTGCGTTAGTCCTCTCTGGCTCTGACTATCCTCTTGGTGGCGAGTTAGCGCCGTTGCGGACAGGCTGCAACTCGCGTCACCATTGAGCGCACACTTCAAAAGAAGCTGACGCCATGTCACTTCCTAGGGGAAGCTAAACCGAAGAAGGGCCAGGAAGCGAACAGTTCTTGCACTCCTGCCCACTTCAGCTCCCCTACTGCGACCGTCCACCTCTGTCACGGATCAGATTGTGAAGGGGCTGGCGGGTCCTTCCGGTTCTTAACCCTTCAAGAGACCAAGGGGAAGTAAGACCGGGACGGTTGACGGGCGGCCGTGTGTCTCAGTCCACGGACTCAGGCATTTCCGCCGGTGGAATATCCCCTGGTGGGCGGCCGCTTACTAGATTACTCCCGTAGTTGGCAAATCCACCCTGGCATTGGGTGTGGGGCGTAGTGCTCTAGGCGACCGCTGGAGTTCACCGCCCCTCCCCCCTCGCACTCGCTTGCTCAGGGATACAGTTTCTTCCCTCCCAATCCGGAGAAGCGTGAGACCCTGCTATTCGAGGGTAGCCGGAGTTACAGCGCAGGAGGCAATCGACCCCGTCTTCCCCCCTTCGGGGGCGGTCTTTTGGTTCCACGTTTTTTCCTGGCACCAGAGAAGACAGGCGATTGGCGGCCAATATCCAACTTCAGCCGCTCAATGCGTTCATCTCCCGTTGGAGGTTTTCGGATGACGCGTTGGCCTCCGTTCCTGCGTTGCCAGTCAATGGTCTTGGCCGTCCTGGATCTCAGGACGCCCTACCTGCATGGTCCCATTCACCCGGCCGATCGTAACTGGCTTCGGTTTCGGGTGAGCGGGCGGGCGTTCAAATTTCGCTGCCTCCCTAGGTGCTTATCTTCGCCATAGGGGCTCACCTGGATGGCGAGGCATATTGCGGGGGTGACCAATATCCTGGCGGACGATCGCTCGATTTCCTATCCGTCGATATTCTCGTTGCCTCGCAAGCCAATCGTCAGCTTCCGGTATGCGCCCGGTCCAGCGACCCAGGTGCAATCGCCAGTAGATGCTCTGTCCATCAGTTGGGACTGAATGACGGCCTATGCTTTCCCCCCGATCTCCTTCATCCCGAGGGTAGTCCACAAGGTCCGGAGGAGTACTGCAACGTCATTCTGATTGGGGGGAGCCATCCTGAATCTGACTGCTTGGCCCCTTTCCGGCAACGTTTCGGGAGGAGGGCACTTCTAGGGAAGCCTGCCGATCTCGCTGTCCAAGGAAGGAGAGTTCGACCCGCAGAACATACTCTGCGCGTCTCGCTCCCTACTTTCCGGTGGTGGCCGGGCGAGAGCTATTTCTCCGACCCGAGCCCGAGTAGGCTAACAGCAGTTTTCCTACGAACGATTTGATCCGGACTAGAGGCAGCGGCAGTCCGCAACTAATAATCGGCAATTCAGTCCCTGTTCATCGCAGTTCGTGGAGTCCTCGCGGCTGATCGTTCCACCGTGGGACCTTTCCACCGTGGGACCTTTCCTCTGTGCTGGAGTTCTTGGGGAATCTCTGTTCGAACCAGTCGAGACGCTTCTCTAATGATCCTCATTCGTTAAGCTGTTTTCCTTTGTTCATGACTTCCGGGCATCGTGTTCAACTGCTCGCCACCTTGCCGTCGGTGATTGCCTCGCCTTTTCCATCTCCGGAGTTACTATTCATTTCCGTCCGGACTTCCCGTTCCTAAAATGAATGTAGTACCTTCGGCCTCTCCTCTATACCTTCCCAAGATAGCTATGGCACTCATCAGTTGGGTCAATGGGTTTTGGTGCCCGTTAGGGCGCTCAAGTGGTAGGTCAGGAGGACCCGTCCCTTAGGGGGCCCACTCACACTCTTTGTTACCTCCACAGGCCCCTCACGGGGCACGGCGGAAGGCTACCTTAAGCATGTTGGGTTTGTTTCTAGTATTCAGGTTCCTCTGCGGTAACTGGGAACGCCTCGGTCTCCGCCCATATTCTCGGCGTGTCGATTCTTTGGCGTTTCCAGCGGCGGGGTTTCCTTGCGCGATGTTGTCGAGACAGTCTCGTGGCGCTCTGCAACAACTTTTACGTCAGTGTAACCTTCGTAACGTGCAATCCATCGTGAGCTTCGCTAGGGCAGTGCTGCAGCGGCCTTACCCTAGCCATGTTGAGGCTAGTACCTTTTTGTGGACGTGTAGGGTACCACCTGGCGCGAATCTTCTGGTCCTTCGGGGGGACTTGAGGATTAGCGCCCGGTAGTATTCCCTTTTTATCATTACTCGGTCTTTGTCTTATCTTTAGACAATTCCTGCTGCATCTTGCCTCCTCCGTCCACCTGTGCCGAGACTGGTGATTTTGTTGGCAATTTACATCCAACATCGAATGTTTAAGGTAAGCAGTATTCTGTATGAATCTGAACAAACAATGGTTTTTATGACTCATAAAATAGCCTTCTTACCTTTATCCGATTTTGGATTCCGCCCGTCCCGCCCCCTGCCAGATGCTGCATTTTGTGGAGGTTAAGACGAAAGAGGAAGTTGGAATTGTGGTATGGTGACGTCGGCTAGCCTGACGTCACGGTTAGGGACCGTGTAATGATATATTGTGTATTTGGGAGGTTCTGCATCTGTACCAAACATATGCAATTTTTACACCAACAATCGGATAAGGTAGCAGGCTAGTCGTATGAGTCATAAAAACACATTGTGTTTGTTTCAAACTATACCATTTTAGAAACCTTATGATCAGCCGAACAGACTGGTATAAATTTTAAACAATTAAACCTTTTATTGTTTAACCCCTGTACAATTTCCCCCTTATAAAACCCCCAAGCACACCATTTTAAAATGCCCCCATGATTTTCGCATCTCTCCATGAATTCTGTAATTGGAAAAATTGGTGTCAAAATTGTATATGAAAAAACTAAACCAAAACATGCATTACATTTCTGCCATGTACTAATAGCTTGCCCTATTTCCAAAGTAATAACACCCAACTTGACTGCAAGCTGCATTTATACATACCTTAAAAGATTTTAATTTCCATTAATTATATTGGCCGTGTCAGACACATTATAAGTAGTAGTGCACTGCTGCCTCCTCTACCCATATACAGGGTGAGTCAAAAAAAACTTGACCTCTGATTGCGACTTCTCTGTTTCTATAACCCTGGGCCACGTGTCTACCAAATGCATTTAAGCTACAGTAGGAGATTAGTCTTCTTGTAGCTCCGCATGGTTCACTTCCCTGTGCCGCATCAGGTAAAGGGGAGCGCCTGCAAAAAGGAGTATTACCATTTTTAAGTGTCAAGTATGACCGGCTGGTTCGAAACTGCTACCTTCCGAGTGTGAGCCAGGTGCTCTAACCACAAGGCCACTGTCTGTGCAAAGTCTCTTCTTCTCCCTAGCCTTTGAACACATAACGATGCAGGATGATTTATTTATTACTTTGCTATGCTATATAAATCTGTTCATATATTAAAAAATATATAGGTATTGAATTACATTTTTATCAGCATTATAAAAGGTGTAACCTGATGTCAATGTAGGTGGTTTTGTGAGTTTTCATGTGTTTTCTAACTTGCATCAAGTTGAACTAAATACTCCCCAGCAGTTTGACTATTAGAAGCAAAAATGCCTTCATCATCCATGGCTTATAGAAAAGTCAGGTGTGGGCAATCACATTTGGGGGCTTCTTTTACTTCATACCATCGCAATGGTTTGAATATTATTGAACAAAATGTGTATCACAAAGGCCCTAGAACAATGTGTGGTCATGGTGTGGTCAACCACTTTGGGCTTTTTCTTCATACCATCTAAATTGCTCTAATGGTTTGAATATTATGAGAAGCAAAATGTGTATCACAATGGTCCGTAGAACAATGTGTGTGTGGTCATGGTGTGGTCGACCACATATGGGTACTTTCTCCTTCATACCATCTAAATTACTCCAGTGGTTTGAATGTTATTAGAAGCAAAATTGTGTATCTCAGTGATTTATAGAACAGTATGTGTGGTTTGGATGTAGCCAACCACATTTGGGGACTTTTTTTTCATACCATCTAAAAAAAAACATTTCCAGGCCTAAAATTTTGCAGGGATTATGAAAAAAATAAAAAAAGATTACCAAATTTCAATTTTGATGTGAAGTGTGAGACAACGGACTGTCAATCAGGTTATAATAATATTTATTTGAATTACTTGCAAAATACAGAAACATAATAAATAAATTGATGAACCTGCTGGAACGGTAGTTGTTACTCGGAGTTTCACACTTGTGCATTCATCAGACAACTGGCTGCTATTCGGTGGATGCGGAGAATATATAGCGGTGTTGCGGACGTCGTAGAGAGAAGTTGGTGGTCGTAGAGGGCGGCATGAGATGGAAGATAACAAATTGCGGACGGCGGAGAGGTATGGTAGTCGTATTATCCTAGGTGATGCTGGAGTGGTTTGCTAAGTAGAATTTGTTCTCGTGGCGGCACTTGGATATCAGTTCGGGTCGGTTGTTGATTAGTCTGCGTTTGTCGGCATTGATGATAGCCAGCTTCTCGGTGAGGCAGAGGTCGCATTTCTTGGTTCCGCTGGAGTACGGTCGGACGCTGGATACGATTGACCATGCGATGTCGTAGGGTTGGTTGTTCTTCTTGAGCTGCCACACGTACTTGGAGAGTTCTGTGCTGTTCTAGTGCTTTTCATTTCTGAAGGATGTCTTGTGGTTGTTGAATCTAGTCTTGAAAGGTGGTTCCGTCAGTCCGATGTAAAGTTTGGTTAAGTCCCTGTTCGCTACTTTGACTTCGGTGCTGTAGATGATGTTAGGTTTCAAACAGTTTCCTTGCAGTGGGCACAGGTCCTTGTTGCGGCAGTTGCATCCATGTTGTGTAGGTTTGATTATCCTTTGCAGCGAATCTTCTTGTTGTGGGTTTTGATGTGCTGGTGACGTTGGGCATGCAGCTGTAGATGATCTTGACGGTGTTCCGGTTTAAATCTTGTGGTGTTTGGATCCGGCTGGGAAATGTTTGTCGATGAGCTGGCGAGGCAAACGAGAGGAGACCCGAAGAGTCCCGCCTATTCGGGGCCCACCCCTGTTGGTGGAGACGTTCTTGCTGATAGGCGGGTCTAAACCAGATGATGTATGTTTACGTGTTGCGGTCGTCCTATTGCACGGTTATTTGTATGTGAGTTCCTCGTTGTACCCGCTGGTTTTCAGAGCGTAGTTGTAGAATGCTGATGCGTTGTTGAAGGATTCTGTTGTTGAAATATCTGATATACGTCTGTTATGGAGGGCTGGTAGGTTTTATGATGTTTGTGGGTGGTGTGGAGAGCGTGTGGATTTATGTAGACTGGTCGGTCGTGGTTTGCGGTATGGATGTATCTGCCTGAGCCACTCTGCCTATTAGAAAATAATAAAATATATATTATACATTCAAAATTGACAACGCAAAAAGCAAGAATTCTGGATAAGAGAATGGGTTGTAAAAAACCCAATCACAAAGGTGCACTCATATCCAAAGAGGAAAGGTTTACGACCCCTTGAAGGTGTTATCACAAAAAAAATGCATAATTAATTGAAAAAAAAATTGCAGGAGTGATTGCATTATCCCACAAAAGGTCAGGCCTGGTTTGCAAGGGTACGTCTGGAAAGATTTAAATTAAAGATGTTTTTTCACCCTTCCTTTGTATCATATTTCAGGAAAGGCAGGGGAACTGATTGACCGTGGAGACAACACGTATGGGGGCAAGTTTGTCATCAACCCTAGTGGTGGGCTCATCTCCAAGGTCATCCACGGGAGCTACGGTATGTAAGGAAACGCCATTGATTGAAAAATATGCCCATATCCAGGGATAGAGAGTTCGGTTTTTTCTTGCCCGCTTCACCAGTTTTTGTATCCCTAATCTAAAATTTGCACTCCTTTTTAACAGGAAAAAATCAGGGGGAAGGAAAGTGCATTTTTATTCCACAGTTCATTTATTTCTTTAAAAAACGACTGGGAATGGAAACTTTTGTCGAAAGCATTTTCGTGAACTTTCACCCTTGCATTCCCATCAGGAAGACTATAGGAGAGCCCTCCATTGCGGATGTTTATTGGGGGTGTTATGAACGTGCCTATAGGTATGATGAGGTTAATTTTGCCATTGCTCGTCTCAGGCACAGGGGCACGCATGACATGATTTCAATCCAACCCATCAGTCTTTTCAAGGCTCCCAATAACCCTATCCCGTTCATGCCCCCAAGTCTCTTTCTTCTTGGCGGACTGTCGATTGCCCCCTGAAAGATGGCCAACCACGGCCGTCCTTATCACTCGCCGCAGTTAGGGTAGCGCAGGCAAGGTCTAGTAGGGAAGCGTCTCACTGCCTCGCAAGCGAATGTTTTGGCATTAAATTATTAGTAAAAGCATCTGATGGCAAGTGCAATGGTTGATTGAGGTATAAAGTCTGGTAAAAATGTGGTTATTAATGTTTCGGTCTTCCACAAATGTTAAATTCTGGAGAAATTTTGGTCAACGGCCTCTAACTTGACGTGCCACGAGAGGATTTCACCCCAATACGTTGTCCCCTTCCAAATTGAAAGTACGGATTTTTGCCCCCCTGATGTAATGCTTTCCCATTAAATATCCCCTATATGAAGGATGTTAGCTAGAAATTATTCTTTGGTTCAAAATTGTGAGTTTTCGTATTTCGTATAGGAGCAAATACGAAAATCAGCCTATGTTTTCTCTATTGAAATATAAGCAAATTAAAATCACCTTTCTGTAGCCATATACAAGGTAAAATGTCTATTGAGTGTCTAATCTACATGAAATTACTATTATACAGGGGCGGCGCCAGGGGGCGGCCGCCCCCCCCCCCTGAGATTTTCAAAATTTAGGAAAAACATGGGGGGTTTTGTGCAAATATTAAGGATTTTTAACCAAGTAAGTTCATTTTGTACTGTTTCGCCCCCCCCCTATGATGTTTCGCCCCTCCTATGATTTTACCCTGTTTTTTTTTTTTTTTTTTTTATTTTACCCTGGCGCCGCCCCTGCTATTATTACACAATATTTGGGTGCCTCAAAATCTTTCGTTGCACCTTTAATAGTTTAGTGGTAGTGAAAATGCTGCATGTCTGTCAAATTCGGAAACCCTCACTGACATGACTGACAGCTGAGTAGGACTAGGATTGCTCTGTAAACGGAAAGTTCCAGATTTTCCGCGTTTTTTAAACATGGAAAACAGAATGTGTTGCAGTGGATCAGCGCTCGCCTCATAAGCTTAAGGTTGTGGGGTTCGAGCCCGCTGTCACCAATGTGTTGTGCACTTGGGCAAGGCACTTTACCTCGCTTGCCTCTCTCCACCCAGGAGTATAAATTCTGTCCCTGACTAAACGAATCATGTACTCCTTTCCAATATCACTCCTTTATTAGTTGTGTGCATTGTGTTACTACCTAGGTCTGCCTCATTGTTCTGAGCTCTGCTGCAGGCATTGAGAGGGGAGCCGGGAAATCGACAGGTAACCAAGTAGCGAAGGTGCGCTGCGCACAACATTTGGACTGTGGATCGTTGTGTTACCCTGTAAAACATGGATTCCCTCAATACCAAAGGTATATATCGTATTACAAAAAATAATTATTTGGCCCACCCTGTATATTTGTTGTTTCAGGCTTTTTATAAGTTGGACACCAGCCAATTTTACCTTAGGCCCTGACTTTTTGTGCCTGGTGAGAGAGAAAATTGAACCCGCAGGCACTGGTTCTTTTTCCTACTATTGCACCCAGGTCTTGGTTGAATAAGGGCATAATAACTTCAGAGTATCAGCCTAAAATTATGAAAATGGGTGTATTGTGAGTTATTTGCATGTACTATAATAATATCGATTCATCATAATTGTCCTGAAAAAGAGGCTCCTGGTTTTCCCTGGTAAATATATTTGACCCGAGCCCTGTTTAATCGATTTTTTTTTTGGCTTCTGTCCGCATTGACCTAATACAGCCCTATTGTTTCCTATATGATAGACTGTGTTGAGGATTACGGCGCAACAAGAGATTTCACATCGTCAGTATGTCCCTAAAAATGTGAAAATTCTGGACTTTTGCAGCTAATGTAATGATTTCTACTCAAATGATTACAGAAATGATTGCTTTGGTACACAATTGTGGGGAAATTTCTAATTGACTATAGAGCAAATAATAAATTTGCCTTGTTTTCTATTAAATAATGCATACAAAATCCGCCCTGTGTTTTTACTTTCAAGGCATTTCTGTAGCCAATACAAGATAAACTCTATTGGAGTCCTTATCTATATAAATACTACATATACACAACTATGGATGCCCCAAAATCGCTTGTTTTGTGTGCACCTTTTAAAATGTCATGGAAAGTGAAATAAATGACGCCAAAATTTCCTGACATTTAAAATTCATGTTTGGGCAAATAATGCATTTACAGCATTATTGTCCCCCGCCGAAGCGGTTCGGAACGGGACTATAAAATGACAGCGTCCGTCTCGGGCCGTACATTCAGTCGTCCTCTTCGTCCGTCCCGCCTCCATCCGTCGTGATAAAAATGTTACCCATGTTGTATAAATTTATTCTGGATTTCCTAAGGTCAAACCAATGATGTCCTTGGGTGGGAAAAAGCGGGTTGGTGAGTTCTCATCCTGATTTGATTTTGGGAGTAAATATGCTCAATCTAGTTCTCATTTGCATAATTAATGCAAATTCCTTGCAGGCCTGTGTACAGTTTATCTGGATTTCGTAAGGCGTATATTGATGTGACCTTGGTGGAAGGAAGTGTGCTGAGAAGTTCTCGACCTTATTCAGATTTTGGGCGTAATTTTGGGGCAAAATTGAGTATGCAAATTAGCTCATTAGTATCAAAATCAGCGTAATTGCTATAATTTTTTTTACCTGTACATTGATACTCAAAATTTCCTTGCGCGAATGGAAACCCTATTTGGGGTACATCTTCTTTGCAACTTTTAAGTAATGTGATATAGCGGCAGCGGCTTAGGTGTGCAGATGAGCTAATTAAGTATGGGTAATTGCTGTATCTCTGAAAAGGTAAGTCGGATAGGCCAAATTCCTTCGCACATGATACGACTAGCCATCGGGGAGGGGGTGGGCAGTGCCTACAAAAACTTTCCGGTCTGCCTGGGACCTGCAAAAGTGGGGCAAAATTTGCTTCTGTCAATATGGCATGAAGTGCACCTCACAAGCACAGGCTAGTCACAAGTCCTTACGCTGAGCCCGTATTTTGACCCACTCTCTGGTGCAATCTGGCCCTGTATTTGAACCTTTTTGTGTAAATTTAGGGTTTTTTTTGTGTATATATTTCCATACTTTTGAATTTTTCTCTGCAGTGGTCAATTTTTTATTTTCTGGGGACTCCTGCGGTCCCAATGGTCCTGGGATTTTGTAGGCCTGGGGTGGGTGTTTGGGGAGGGGTTGGTATTGCGGGGTGTTTGGGAGGGGGTGGGGTGTGGCCGGGTTTTGGCGGCGGGGGTGTTGTGTTGCATGTTGTTTGGGGGAGGGGGTGGGGTGTTGCCATGGTTTAGGGAGGGGTGCTTGCAGGTGCTGTGTAGGGAGTAAAGTGTTGGGACGGGGGTGGGATGTTGGGGAGGGGTGAGGGTGTTGGGATGGGTAGGGTGTTTCGGGATGTTGTTGGGGAGGGGTTTGGCGGGGTGTTTGGGGAGGGGGAGGGCGAGTTACGGGGTATTGGGGTTGGGTGGGGTGTTGCGGGGGGGGGGGTTGTGGTTTTTGGGTGTTTAAGGCTGGGTGGGGTGGTGTTTACTAGTGTTGGGGTGGGGTGTTTGGGTTGTGGGTGTTGGGGGTGGGGTTGGGTGTTGCTGGGGTGTTGCTGGGGTGTTGCTGGGGTGTTGCTGGGGTGTTGCTGGGGTGTTGCTGGGGTGGGGTGTTGTCGTTGCCTTTTATCACATGTTAGTGATCGCGACATTCGGCGGGGACATAGTTTTACCATCGCGTACATACAAGTTCGCCCTTGTCCCTTTTTAAACTTATTCGCGTTTCTTGACTCTGTTACACTAAGCAAAATCACAACTTCATGGCCATTGGCTTGAGTGTGTTGTAGTTACACTCATGAGCAATTTAGGCTTGACATATAGTGATTAGTACTTTGATTTCTCTTTATTCATCTTGTAATTGTTAACCTGTAGTGCTCCGCATCCGCCCTAGTTTACACCTCACTGGGCTCAAGCAGCACTGGCTTCACGGAATTAAAAGGTCTTGGCAGCTGGAGTAGTGATTCAAAGGGCCCAAATTCGCCCTCCCATAAAATGCCCTTGATAACCCACCCCTTCTGCCCCATCCCCCCCCCCCCCCCCCCCCCCATTTACAGAAGGTTCGGTGGTTATGCCACTCGCCCACAATGCATAGTTTACTTTGCTGTTGACAAAGCAAACTGTAACCACTTTTTTTCAGATTTCGTGAGCTTGATAGTGCAACTGATAAGAACGGACATCAATTAAAAGAAAGGACTGATACATTATAGCCTGACATAACCCCTTTGAACTCAAGAGCGGCCTGTATAGTGGCTTATTCAACATGTGCACTCTTCTAGCATCTTCAGGGTTCTATTTCTCCCCACAATCATACTCTAAGCGCATTGATATGGGCTTAATGTTTTCTAGTGAGCTAATAAATCAAAAACTTTATAAATCATGCAAAAATATACAATTTAACCAAAATTGGAGAGGCCACTAGTGGTTTCAAATACGCCAGTGTCTCTTGAAGCTGTGTGATTCATGTCATAAAGTATATACCATCAAAGAAAAGTTACCATTGAAACCAAATGGTAGGGGTAGACTCTAGTGATACTATCAAGCAATGTTTTTACTACTCAGTTGTATATACACAATATTTTAACTTGGTAGGGAGATGCAAGATTTGTGCAAGAAAAGTAAAGCTATTTTCGCTTCAAAGTCCACCAACTGACCTGGTGGGGATTCAAGGCAACCTGACCATTGAATGTCCAACAAATGGTCAACGGATCCATCGAGCAAAACTCCAACCGTAGCAGAGTATTTTGTTTTTGAAAATTGACAAAAGTTACAAAAAAATAAAAACGATAAAAAATTAATATTTTTGTTTTTTTAAACCACACAGCATGCCCACACATACAAACCACCCTTCCCCTTCTTTCAAGGGACTGCATGTAATTGGAAAATAATGGTTGCAACTGGACCTATGGTACTCGCTGGGATCGAAGAGAGAAGATGCCTTTGCCTAATGAATTGGTTCTCATATCCGACGAAGTAACTGATTCCTGCGCAGTTATTGTCTATTATACCTTTACATACTCTTGGGGATGTCAAATGCAAAAGTTGCACATGTGATTTGAACTGATAAAATGTCATCACAATTTCTTTTTCCTAAATATCATTCGCATCATGCTGCATTGACTCGAGCACATAATAGCACTGGTGAATATCCTAAATCACGCTTGGTATGCAGAGGAATAAAGCACTTGAGATTACTTTGTAATCTGAATACAGAGCCATTTCAGTGCATCAATCACCAGATTAAGGTTGAGCTATTTTTTTTTTATGAAACGCACTTCAATTTTAATCTGGACGTACCAACGCCATTTTTTATTACCCATAAGTGTGAAAAGATTTCAGGTGCTCATCACCCGATTAGATTGAGCTTTTTTTTTTATGACGCCAAGCCAAGATACTTGTTCCTCTTTCACACATAACAATAAACCTTAAGGCTTCTACTGTGCGTTCAATAACTTTGAACTTGTATCTTTCATCATTTTTCCGAAAAGGAAAACACGATAAACAAAAAAAATGAAAGAAAGTTGTTTGGCAGACTGTGACCTAAATTTAGTCGCAGAAACAAAACTTACTTACAGTAACTGCCGAGTACCCCCTTTTCTATCAATTTACCGTGTTTTGTTCTCATATGGTTCTCTAGACCCCCTTTTGTATTTTTTCTAAATACATGGTGAGAAATTGAATAGAAATGAGGCACAATAAGTATTGATCTTGGTTCTGCACACAGATATTGGGTGACAGCTGTACCAAGCACATATCCACCATTAGTTGTGTTCACCTAGTTTTCTTTTTTCAATAAATGATGATTATACAGTCAAATTATGACACTCACATAACCTCCAAAGTTTATTTTACTTGCGAACGAGGCAGCCTAATCCAAACTGGGTAGACGTTCATATAGAAGTCCCCAGTAAACAAATGCTATTGCCATTGATTCCGTCCCGCGCTACTGAACAACATCATAAGAGGCAGTAGACGGAATGCATACCTCCTTGCGTACGTGGGACTTTATGTGAACTCTACCTAAACTGGCAGGGATAACGATTCATCACGCTTGACAAATCTTTTCAACTGCATTGACACTACATGGCTCTGCAGTTCCAAATAAGGTTACTCTGAAGTGCTGTGGTGCTGAATACAGGTGGATTTACTTCTCAATGGCCATATGCCACAAAAAAAAATTGTTTGTTGTCATAGATGCCTCTGACAGATTGGGTCGGTCGGCCTCAGATGTTTTTTTCTTTAATTTTCCAGCCATGTTCCTATAGTTGTCATACGCTATTGCTTCACATTCAAATGAGGTCATAAATAAATCAACAACATAAATCATTACACTGAACTGATTTCATTTACAAACCATGTTGACTGAAAATATGCATTTTCCTTCGAGAGGGAATGCCCCCAATACATTTTAAGCCCCCCTAAAAAGAAATGGATCGTCCCAGTGCCCAGGTCCAACACCCTTCTACCAATACTCTTCCTCAATTCCGTTTGGCCGCCATACAAAACGTTACGCGTGTAACATCCAGCTACTGTGTTTATCAGCCAAATTATCTGAGAAATTTTGATACTGGACTAGTTGTCATCTCAAGCGGAATCTCCTCTACTATCCCAGATACTATCTGGATATATTACTACTGGATTATTACGGATTTATAACGCTGGACTATTTGGAACTGATAAACGGCGAACTTTTAACACCCGTTCGAAGCTTTTAAGTGTAATCCATTCCTTTTTTTAAACGCCGATGCGTTCCATGTGTTCTGTGTAGCGGTAATCGTAACAAAGGCAGCCATTGCCGCACTTGCTGCTTGCGTTGATGCCTTGCTTTTTGTGACACTGTTTCTGTTTCTTGTAGTGGTCATACTATCAAGAAAACAGTTCTATTGGGTGGTGTTGGTCTATTTTTTATTCTTATGCTTTGTTGTATTGTAATAAAATAGGTGAAAACTGACTTTGGAAATTCTGTACCGTGTGTGACTTTGTTACCAGCGACGTATCTTTGTCTCCCTTGGCGGGCCGGGCTTACGCGGCGCCTTTGTTTTTCAATCGCTCGTTTCGTTCCGACCGCTCGCAACCATTTGGCTCGCTTCGTCCCCCCTCTTTCAGAGTCTTTGCGCTTGCCCCCCCGCGACCCTCTTTTTTCGTGCGGTCATTACGGGTCTTGCTTCCGTTCCGCTGTCGCTCCTCTTTGGTGCTTGTCCTGTGCGGTGGCCTTTCTTCTCTGTTTTCAAGGGTTTCGCCATTGAACACAGTTTTCCCTGTTTATGTTTCGCTATGAGGAAAGGGGGGGGGTGGTTGTTCGGCGGTCTGGCTCCGGGCCCGAGGTTCTTCACAGGCGGCCCCGCTGCTTTCGGAGCACCTAAAATGTTGTACTTCGGCTACTTCTAGAATCTTTGCGTGTTAGTTGGGGCGTTTCTTCTCTCGGGTAGTCCGCCCGTCTACCTCGCTTCGCCGCTGGCTCGCCTGTCTAGCCCGAGGGGCTTCTCTTCTTCTCGGTGTGCAGGCTACAGCGCGTCTGCTCTGCCCGTTTTCCCTAGTGGATTTTGCTGCAGACTTTCCGGTTATGCAGCCTCGGTGCTCTAGCGTCGATCGCCCGCCCCTTCGGGGGGCTTGACTGACTATTACGCTGCCGGCGCTGGCTCGCCTGAGTGTAGCTCGTTGCTTTATCGGTGCAGCTGGCCGTGGTCTGCTCTTCCCTTTCCCGTGGATTAGGCGGCTGCAGCCCGCCTGTTGCGGTGTGCTGGCTATGGATGCCGGGTTTACTCGGGCCGGTCCATCGCTAGTACCGCACCCCCCTCCCTGGCATCTCGTGGTGGTTTAGGGGTCTCGGATCCTGCGACCGCGCTGCCGTGGTACTGGCCTCGGCTTGATTCGTCCAGCCCTGAGGTGGTTCCCCTTGGGCGCCGCGGCCCCTTCGGGCGCCGCGGGTTGTCCGATTATGCTCACTGCTCCTCACATGGCTAGCCTGCTAGCCACGTGGGGTCAATCTGGCTCTTCTGCATGCTTCACCAGGCGCTTCGCGCTGGTGGGGAGCGCGGCGCTCCCCCAGGTTGGCCCCCGCTCACGCGGGGTACCGTGCGCGGTTACTGGTGCGGTTCCACCAGCACTGGTTCCTCTACTGTTCAGCCGTTACGCACACCCTTGGCTTAGCCTGCTACCCCGCGGGCTGTATCCTGGCTCGTGCGGCTTCTTCACCAGGCCCTTCCCGGGCTAGGTGGGGCTCGCAGCGCTTCTCCGGGTTGGCCCCCGCTCCCGGGGCTTCCGTTGGCGGTTACTGGTGCGTCTCGGCAGTGCCTAGCTCCCGCAACGGGTCGCGGTTACGGCACCCCCCGGGGGTGTTTCCGTTTCGGCGCCCTCGTGGGGCAGCCTTCGTGGCTTGCCTCCACGGGGGGCTCGTGCAGGCTGCAGCATGCTCCTTTAGGGCGCCTGGCGTGCCCGGTGCTTAGCCTATGTCGCCATAAGTCTCACTCAGCGGGTTGTATAGCTACGGGCTTCCGGGACTTTGGGGGCTGGCCCTCCCCGCCTTCGGGCGTGGAAGCACTCCCCCTTTTCATAGCGTTCAATCTCACCTTCTCGGAGTGATGGTTTGGGTTGATTGGATACCCTTCAATCCTCTATGCCGCGCTCCTCCGTAGGGGCGCGCTGCATGGTGACCGTTAATCCGCCGTCGTCGGCGTTTTGATTTCCGGTGTGTAGAGCCGTTTCTCCTCCGTTTGTTGGTGCGTTTGATTTCCGGGCTTAACCAGACAAGCATCTATCTCCTCTTACGGGGGCTGTTGCTCGTTGTTTTGTCCACCTTCCCTGCTGTTGACTTTCAACTCTCGCCGCCGCGACCGTGTCTACCCTCGCGGGGATGTCGGCGCCGCCTTGGCTCTTCGGTCATCCCCTCTGGGGGGAGTGGTGTAGTCTCGGTGGTTCTCCTTGGGTCTCACCTCAAGGCTGCTCTTTGGCTGGGCTCCCCTTCGGGGCGGCCCCGAGCTTTGAGTGCTTTTTTCCCAAAACCTTGCTGGCATGTCGCCTGTCCTTGGCGTGGAAGCCCTCTCGCCTTGTGTAGTCCCGGGTTACCGCGTCTATTCGCAGACGTTGCTCTAGCTTCTTCATGGCAGGGTCCCCCATCCTGGGGGTGCTCCTGCCATGCCTGTGGTGGGCCTAGCGCGCCTCGGCCTGGGCTTGGGGCCGCATCCTGCTGTGCTACAGCTTGCAGCTTCGCCGAG
>JAMKCH010005718.1:0-32767 GCA_023653785.1 Ophioderma brevispina
TCCATATTTTGCTGTTTTTGACACCCAATCAATGTATGCGTTCATCGCCTGTTGAAAAAAGGACCTTTTTTTTATGCGTTTCCTTCTTCATGCATCATCACCTTTGAATACAGTGGTCCCACCGGGAGAACTTGAAAACATTACCGTACTTGAATAAACATATAACAAACTTCCACCATTTAAATATACACGAGTTGGGATTTCTTTCTAATGAAGAAGAACACTAGTTACCTTTTTCTTAATTAAATTTTCATTTTGATTGATCCCTTTCTATAACTTCATTTCACAAACAAAACCGTGCTCCGTTGTTTTTCTTGGTTAATTTATGCGCCTGCGTACTGATGCTTTATGAATTCTATTTTTAGATGCCCGGTAGCGTCGGCGAATTCACCGCAACAGCGCCGAAATCTAGTACAAAATACATTTTCGCGTGAAATATATCTTACAGAATGTAGAACGAATGTCAAAGAAACAAAACCTTGATGGCTGCATGACGAATTAACGGTAAAGGGTGGAATTTTTGATCCTAACTGCACTATTTGCCGCTGCCAGGTGATTCACCGCCACTAAACTGACAGCTTTGAAAAAAAGAAAAACAGCCGGGGTGCAGGGAGAGGCGCAAGATATGTAATTAAAAATTCACTTAGCCTAAGTTATTGCCCTCAAATTAGAATATCCACGTGCCTACGTAGTTTTGGTAGTATGCGTACGGTAAAATACTTGCAAAACCCTTATCCTATTTCGTCACCCAAGCTGCCAGCTACTGGTTTCCACCAGACTTACATGGCGTAAGATAATTTACTAGAGAAAAAGTGATGAGAATCTGTTACGTAATTAGCTTGACGGTGCATCCGAATACGCACACACTGTGTGAAGGCGATAAGCATATTGTAACAATGGGTCCAAAATTATGTCTACTGAAAATTCTATATAAAAGCCTTACACTTTCAAAACGGCATGCAAGGGTGAAGTAGACTTCTAACTATTCATTTTGCCCATTATCTTTCTTTTAAATTAGTTTGCATGTTGAAAATGGCCTAAACTTCTGAAACCATATGTCCTTCAGAGTTATTTGATCTAGGGCGCCTGTTATTTTAGGTTGGCGAAAGGAGGCACGGATCAAACGATCCCTCTGCCCAGAAGCGAAGTTCATTTTTTACACATAATCACGGTCTTTGGCCCTGTTGAAACGCGAATACAAACGTCCCTGAACGTCCCCTGTATGATCACATGCTTAAGTCGTGACAGTAAGACCACTTGGTTTGGCCGCCATTTTTTGTTTTTTTTTAACCATTGGAGAAATTGACAAGGTCGAATTAAAAAATCGCCGATTTCTTCTTGGGCATAAGGGATGCCTTCATAAAGGAGGTTCCACTGCGGTTATGGAGCTGTAATCAGCCTTAACGATGAGGTAAGTTAGGAATAATCTTCGTATTGTAGCGTGTGTCCCCAAGTCAATTCAGCACTTTTCCTTTGTTCCAAATGTTTTTCATTGGTGACGCCGCAAGCTGGCAACAATCCCCCCAGGGGCCACCCAGGGTATGCGGTCACGATCCCGAATGTAGGTTATGAGGACTCGAGGTGGGGATTTAATTTTGGGCATGGTCACATGCCAATATAATTACGCATTTCAAAGTAAGTTCCATACAAGGTCTCCATGAAACACTCAAACAATAATTAGGGAACTATGAGTACATTTTTATTCTTGTAAACCACTATATGAAAATTTAATTATTTCAACAGTATTTTCAAACATTGCTACTGCGCAATTATGCACGTGGGCGGTTACACGGGGAAAATACATTTGAAATTTTTCCTCGGAAAACACATGTGAATATTGTCATCCGACCTCTAAAACAAAAACCCGACCTAAAATGCAATGACTGCAGCATCACGTAGTACATGTGCTTATTTACGCGTCTAATTAGTGTCTTTTCGTACCTAATTCGAAAATTTAATTCCATAGAGATCCCCGTAGCAGGTTTTTAAGATGTCAAAATTCATAATTCTATGGGGACAGCCATAAAATATTTTCACCAAAAAATGCAACGGAGTGGCCGTGTTTCGTTTGTTTTTTGGCGAGGACAGTAGGGATCATGATGGAAAATTTTTTATCGACTGGGCATGGGTACAACATTGACTTGTGGATTCATTCATAAAAACTTCTGAGCATGATGCGTCATCAAGCCAACTTCTGGTTCACCGAACGTCACCGGCGTCATGTGACGTCATTATTAGTGGCGCACTTCCATACTTAGCCAATCCAATTTAAAGCAATGTTTGTGCATTTCCACCCAATCGACACACTATAAAGTAAAATTTTGCACTTTACTGGATCATTTACTTGCGCTTATTTGAACTTCAAACGTGAATGACATACTTTTGGTGCATTAATAGGTCAAAAAAGTGTTGAGCATTAAAGATGACCAATATCTCATATTGCAAATATTAAATCATGGTAAAAGAATCAATTTTCCACCTCCTTAAAATCACATGTAAATCCATGAAAGCATGTTTAAGTTACAGACCTGAAAGTAATCAAACAATAACAACCCTTTTTTATGCACAAATACACTGGGCATTCTGGCAATCTTGGGAAAAGTGTTGAAAGTGTTACCGTACAGTAAAATTCGTTCCACTCCCTGGTAACAAGTCTGAACGGAATTTTGTTAGATAACATACTCAACTTTGATTTGGAAATGGGAGGTTTTCGGATTACAAAGCTTCAAGCTTGAGCTGGCACCAAAAAAGTTCAATTTTGTATCATTCTTCAAAATATCCACATTAAATAAATTTTTGTAAAAGAGCAAATTTCACAAAGTGTGCCAACTACATTTTCCAAAGATTGAATGACTCACTGGTCAAGCTCTTACGGTATCATGCTGAATCTCCTTCTCACGTTGGCTGATCTGGAGGACAAACAAAAGTCCCATTTCAATATAATTTACCTTCCGTCAAGGCCCCTATCATATATCTGGTACCGGTACACATAAAATGTACAAAAATGATTAACATCTGCATGCATGGTTTTTTTTCTTTTTTTTAGTGCACTACGTGTGAATGAAAAGAGCAGCAGACTATTAAGAAATATGGCCAAGGTAAGAGGACCAGAGATATTGTGAGAAGCAGGGGGTAGGACACGAACCTGCTCAATTTGGCATTGGGAATTTTCCAAACCGTAATTTGTGGAACTGCTACGTGGCACTTACTATGTCAGTCTACAGTCTCAGTTCATTTTCAAAAGTCCTCCTTAACCTTCGTTCAATACATCTTAGTAGTTTCATGATAATTTATGGAATATTATTGACTCAAAATCCGTTGAGATTATGGATTAAAAATAGTGTACTTTCCTATATACGTCATTTAGATTTATATCCGTGACCAGGCCTAGCCTTTAGTCAAGTGTGTGTGGCCATTCGTATGCATAAGAGCGCCCTCCTACCGTTATTCCTTTGAAAAGACTAGCACTCGGTTTGCCGGAAGTTTTAGGCGTTGAATCGCTGTGCTGTTAGGATTGCCATGTCCTAACCCCCCCCCCTCCGGTGAGACGAGGTGTCCTCAATAGTTTGACAAGCACCATCCCCCCCCCCCCCACATAAAGCCAGATTTTTGCATGTTTACATAAATTTAGCCTAACTCCAAATAACAATATCTTTAATGTATAAGGCTCAAGTAGGTCATTTCGTATGAAATTGGGCTAGTGTTAGCCGGGGTTTTCATTAACTGAATTTGTGATTTAATTTGTTTTAATATAAAATGCATTTAAAGATGGTTAAAAATTGTACGGAAAGAATAAGGCAAGCTATAAGAGCTAAAGAAGCGAGCAAAGAAAGTGGTTGCGAATGCTATGAAGGAGGAGGGCAGAAGGGGTTGATTGAGTAGAGGAATGATCCATACAAGGTATATAAGATAGTGAAGGCAATGAAAAACGGATGGAAGAGATGTTGATGGGGACGTTATGAGAGGAGTGAGGAAGTTGAATTTCAGTGAAAAGATAGAGGGCAAAGTCTGGAAGAGGATATGAGAGAACATGAATGAGAGAATGCGTGGGATCAGAAGGTAGAGGCTGATGCCGTGGAAGGGCCAGTTAAGAGGGGATGTCTAGAACGTACAAATCCAGAGATGTCGCCAGGATAGTGGTTAAGGCAATAAGAGAAATGACAAAATGTAAGGCTTTGGCCTCAGAGGTGAGTGCTGAGATGATTAGTGCAAGTGTAAAGATAGGGATTGGTGTATGATGGAGTGGTGTTCAGCATAGTGTTGGATGGTGGAGGATGCGGTGGAGTGGGTCATTGAGTGTGGCAATTCACTTTTTAAAGGAAGGAGATGCTGAGTTTGGTGCATATAGGGTGTAAGTTGTTAGAGCATGCACTAAATTGGTGGAGAGGTTTCTGGAGAATATGAAGTCGAAATAGTGAATGGATGAGATGCAATTGGGTTTTTATGCCGGGGGGGGGGAACGATGGATGCAGTGTGTATTTTAATGAGGTTGCGGGAGGAAATACGAGGTAAAGGGATAAGCTGTATGTGTTTTGTGACTTGGAAAGGCCTTTGAAGGGTTAACCTCGGAAAGTGATGGCGTGGCGATGATGAAGAGACGATACCCGAAGTAGTGTTAGAGCGTGATTTTTATGAAGGATCAAAGACAAGAGTTATAGTGGGTTCTGATTTGTCCGAGGAGTTGAGGTGAAGTGTGTGGTGCATCAGGTTCTGTACTTTCGCCATGGATTTTTGCAATTGTGATTTATGTGGTCACAAAGAGTGCAAAAGACAGAAGGTTTGCTGAGTGAGGATGTTGTAGGCGGATGACTTGGTTTTAATGAGTGAGGAAGTGGAGGACTTGAGGGAGAAGTTTTGGAGAGAAGTTTGGAAATGGAAGAAGGCTTTCGAGAGTAAGGGTATGAAAGTAACCTTGGAAAGGAAAAAGTGTGGTGAGTGGGCCAGAGAGGAGAGGGTGGTTAGCGGTGAGGTAGACCCATGTGGGGGGTATGTGGGAAGTGAGTAAAAGCAAATTCAGTTGTGGTGTGAGAAATGTGGGAAAGTGGATCCATGGGAGATGCACACAAAGAGAGAGAAACCCTAGTGTGCAAGAGATTTGTGTGGTGTAGAAGATGTGAGAAGGGGAGCTGGTAGGGATGGGGAACAGGAGGAAAAAGTTGTGTGAGAGGTGGAGTCAGTGAAGGAGTCAATACCTAGGGGATAAGGTTAGTGGGGGTGGTGGATGTGAGGTGGCTGTGACGCGAGAGGTGAGGTATGGGGGGGTGAAAGTGTTAGGGAATGTGGGGAGTTGTTGCATGGGGAAAGATTCCTTTGAGAGATGAAAGGAATGGTTTTTGTTATGTATAAGAGCTGTGTGAGCTCAGTGATGCTGTAGGAGTGAGACGTGGTGTCTGATTGAAAATGAGATGGGGGATTTTGAGGAGGACGGAGAGAGCAATGGTGAGGGCGATGTGTGGTGTGAAATTGATGGACAGGATGAAAACTGAGGACTTGATGCATATGTTGGGTTTGGAAGAGGCGGTGGACCGGTTGGCGAAGGCGAATAGTGTACGTTGGTATGGGCATGTGTTGAGGAAGGATGATGAGCAAGTGTTAAGAAGGGCTTTTGAGTTTGAGGTGAGCGGTTTGAGGAGGAGGGGACGTCCAAAGAAGACATGGAAGAAACAAGTGGAGGAGGAGAGTAGGAGGGTTGGTGAGGATGGAGGATGCATGAATGGGTGAAATGGAGGAAGGAGTCAAGGCGGTTGCTGCAAAATGTGGAGGTGAATCCGGCCCCCCCGTTGACGGGGATAAAACCGGATTTAAAACTTTGGTTTAGTTTAGTAGTAGTTTTTTTTTGTGTTAATTTGTTTTATATAATTACAAAGGTGGTGTTGGATGTAACGTACATCAAAGAAAACCAATTGGTCGATGAAGAGTTCCCAGAGCATGATGGGCTTGAGAGAATGCAAAGGATTCTGGGTAAGTTCTATGATTATTTGTTGAATACTTTCAATCAATGGATTTTTTACATTACCTTTTTGGAAAGAAGTGACACTCATCAGTGACTAGTCCTTTAGAAAAACATTGATGCCTATATGGCCTGATGGACAGGCCCATAACCAGTGGGAGTGCAAGGGGACAGACCCCCCCCCCCCAATTCTAAAAAGCCCTCCTACCCTAAAATAACTAAAAAAAGACCCCAAAAATAGAGAGCCAAGGGGTTTTATGGAACATGATGATAGTGATGTTGCCAATGACTGGCATGTGGTACTAATAATCTTGATAATATTTGTCCTGATTTAGGAGATAATAATCATTTTAAATTTGATGTACTAACACCAGACTTTATATTTGACCAGATATGTAACTTTTCTAATAATAAGAGCAGTGGTATTGATAACTTAAGTATCAGATTGTTAAGTTAGCTGCTCCAGTCATTTGTCACCCCTTGCATATATTTGTAACCTTTCCTTGTTCACTTCACACTTCCCATCACAATGGAAAGTGGCCAAGGTTACACCTATATACAAGGATGGTGATAAAAGTGATGTGAGCAACTACAGACCTATTTCTATTTTACCTATTCTTTCTAAGATATTAGAACGTGCAGTTCATGATCAACTTAATAATTATCTAACCAGAAATAACATTCTACATCCATGTCAGTCAGGTTTTAGGAGTAAACATAGTACAAACACTACATTACTTGATGTAACTGATCACATCTTGAAAAATATAAATGATGGCAAAGTAACAGGTGCATTATTTCTAGACTTAAAAAGGCATTCGATACTGTTAGTTATGAGATCCTTCTTAAAAAACTTAAATCGTATGGCATAGCTGGCAATCAACTTCAATGGTTTGAATCATATCTAAAAAATAGGTCTCAAGCTGTTAAAATTATAACTCTACACTTTCTGATTTTTAGGCACATAAATATTGGTATCCCCAAGGATCTATCCTAGGCCCCCTTTTGTTTATAATTTTTGTTAACTCATTGCCTGATTCAGTTAAATGTAAATGTGTCATGTATGCTGATGACACAACTCTGTTGACAAGCTCATCTGACCCACTAACTTTAGAAACTGAACTTAAAAGAAATTTAGACATAGTTGCAAATTGGTTTAAGTCTAATCATCTAACTTTAAATTTAAAGAAAACAAAGCTTATGATGTTTGGAACATGGCAAGCACTAACTAAATTTAAAAAGATTTCCCTTACATATGATAATACTAATATTGAGATTGTTGATCAATTTAAATATTTAGGAATTGTATTTGATTCCCATCTATCATGGAGTGAGCATGCTAATTATATGTCCTCTAATATTTCAAAACGTATTGGTGTAATTCGTAGAGTTAAATATTTTCTTCCTTTTAATACAGTTAAGTTATTAGCAAAAGCCATGGTTTTTCCATATTTTGACTATTGTAGTCCTGTATGGTCAAACTTAACCGCTCATCACCATAATCATCTTCAAACACTGCATAATAAACTTGCTTGTGTTATCCTCAGTGCAGACATCAGGACTCCAATAGACAAAATGATGGCAGACCTCAATTAGGATAAACTTGAATGTAGGTGGAATCAACATCTTATTGTTACTTTTAAATGTCTTAAAGGAATTGCTTCTGATTATATATCAACTTGCTTTACTTTTACTCACTCAAGCCATGAAAGAGTACTAGAAGTCACAGCAGTAATACCTTAATGGTGCCTTCATGGAATATACTGCTGGTAAGCGCACTTTCATTATAGAGCTGCTTGTCAGTGGAACCAACTCTCTGCTGATATAAGATGCCATTTCTCTGACATGAGCATGAATGAGTTTAGGAGTAAAATTTAATTTTGGTGTAGCATTACACTGCAATTTTCTTGCATTTTGTTTTCTTCAAAATATATTTTAATTTGTCATTACTTTTAGATTATTTTATGTATCATGTTATTGTATATTTCATTTGTATTTTGTAAAATCTGGACCTCTTGGGAGACCAGTACCGTTGTATTGAAAGAGTTTTCCAGAATAAAGAAAGAATAAATAAAATAATAAAGTTTGTCATGTTGAATAATATACCTGTTTTTTTTTAAATCAGTTGTTAAACAGTGTTTTTTTCTTTGCTAAATTTAGTTTATTAATAAACATGGTTTATCAGTCAATAAGCACTCTTCTTGAAAAAAAATCATGGCTAGATGAACAGTGTTTTAGTGTGATAAACTTAGTTTATGAAAAAACAAGGTCTATCAAGTGAAAAACACAATTTTTGGGGTGAAAAACAATGTTTTTTATGAAAAACATTATTTTGCACTATAAATAAACATTGCTTTTCCTGATACTTGAAAGCATGTTTTTTTACTTAAAACACACTGCATTTTATTGGCAATAAACACTGTTCTTCAAATTATTGCACATCTAGCTTGCCATACGCAGGCTCCGTAACAAGGATTTTTTTTTTTTTTAGGGGAGGGGCGAATCTTTTTTCAAAGGGGGCCACTTCTTCACCAAATTCGCGCCCAAGGGGAGGGGTGAATTTGTCAAAAGTAGACCGTTTTTGACAAAGTATAAATTTGCTTGCCAAGGTGTTACCAATTGAGGTGAAAAATGAGTTGAATTGATCAGCAGTGTCTTTATCATTATCAGTGAACCCAGTTTGAGTTTGAACAGAGGAAATAGATGATACATTGTTTGGAATTAACTTTTTAACTGTAGTCCATAATTTCTTTGAGTTATTTAAATTATTATTAATTGCTTTAAAAAAAAAAAAAAAAAAAAATTGGAACCTAGGCAAATATATACTTATTTTAATCCTTATGAGGAGAGGAACGCATTAGTATACATTAAAACACAATTTGACTTGATTTTAAATTTTTCCCTGTACTAACATTTCCCCCCTTGCAGGAGGGGGCATCAGTCCGAAAATTTGCACCCCATCATTTTCTGACAGTTTAGGCCCTACTGAAACCCAAACAACAATAAAATAAATTTTAGCATGAAAATCCTACGGGAATACACACCAACCCACACTATTAGTACAATATTTCTTCTTGAGTGATTTATTTAGTTTATTGACTTTATTTCTTAATTGTCTAGCCATCTTCCAATCCTCTTCATTATTGAATTTATGAGTTCTCGAGAAGTAATAATCCCTATCTTTAGTGAGTTTAATATAATCCCCATTGATCCATTCAGGAAATGACCCTTTAATTCGTTTCTCTTTAATTGGACAATGTAAGTCATGGCACTTTCAAACACTCTGAAAAGTATTAAATGCATCATCAACAGTTGACTTATTTAAAATACTATCCCAGTTTAATTGTTTGATTGTATTAATAAAATCACGATCATTTAATTTCTTAAAGGAACGAGTTTTAGTGAATATAGGTGGTACCTTAACTTTTTTTATTTTTTCGAACAACATAGATCATTGAATGATCAGAAAGCCCTATGCTATGAACACCTGAACTATGAACTTTATCAGGTTTAGATACAAATGCTAAGTCAAGTTTACTTTTAGTGGTTTCTGTAATTTTAGTATAATCATTAATTAGTTGTTTAAAGGAGAACCTTTATCAAGAATAACAAGAACACAATATACGCTATAAAAGCAATTATTGAACACATATGGAGTGCTTTCATGGGAAAACGGAATTATATTAACCATAAAACGAATTAAAAATATTTTGTCTGACCACGCGCTATTTGAAATTCGCGCTAGTGTATATGGGATATGTATTTGTGTTATGCGATACGGACGGCACAGTAGCGTCATACACCTTCACACATGATGCTTTCATTATGTGTATTTCCTATTTTATGTATAACGAAAACGTGCCGACCGTATTGCATAACACGTTATACACTAGGGCGATTTTTAAATAGCACATGGTCAGACTAGGTGGTTTTATTTCATTGTTAGGGTTAATATAATTCTGTTTTCTATGAAACCACTCGAAATGTGGTCAATAATTATTTTATAGTGCATATTGTTTAATATTATTCGTTGTACTGGTTCTCCTTTAAGGTTACTGTGATTAGAGAGTTTATTCATTTTATTTGCATTAATACACTTGCTTATATCAAGATTAAAATCCCCAACAATAATAACGTCATCATATAAAGATGTCATGCTTTGAAACAGTAAGTCTAAATTTTCAATGTACTCTGTTTTAGAATCAGGTGGACGATAAACTGTGCCAAGTAGGATAGGCTTTGTGTAAGGCAAATTTAGTTCTATCCAAAGTGCTTCAATTTTTATCAAATTGAAAACTGAACGTAATGCAAAGTAATTTGCATGCAAGTTTGGACCCCAAAAGACATGTTTCTTTATTATTTTTATTGCTTTCTAATGGAAGAGCATATCAAATTTTCACATATCTAAAAACTAGGGGAAACAAAAATCCAAACACAGAATAAATCCATTTGTTCTATTCTGGAGGACCTTTTTTCTACTTCTGAGGTCCTTTTTTCTACTTCTGAGGTCCTTTGTTCGAAAGAATTTTTGTGTTAGGTGCTGGGTATATAGAAGTACACACACTTAAACATGAATAATCGTACGTGTCAACAGTGGACATTTGTCTTTCATGGATGGAGCACATGTTACTAATCCAACTTGAATTTCTTTTTATTCTTAAATAGAAACCCTCAAGCAGCCAGAAGTTCTTGTGCACAATATGTATGGTCCTAGAGCATGTGCCATTGCAATCCTGGACAAGGAAATGGTGGAATGTCTGTGCTGGAGAAGGGGAGCTCTATGCTACATGTTTTGCCACACCTTGTGGGAGCATAAAGATAGGGTCAAGAAAAATCAACATGAGATAGTCAAGGTATGTATCTCAGTAACTATATAGCTGCAAAATCAGTGTGACTGATTCAATGCACCGCTTTGCCCAACATTGAGTTGACTTGAAGTCAACTCTGGAGCCGATGGCATAGGCTCAAGAATGTACTACCACAAGGGAGCGTGCTTGCGCCTCTCAAGTTCAACATCTATACCAACGACCAACCTAGGAGTGCATGAACCTGTTGTTTTATTTATGCAGACGGTCTTGGAATTAGCGCACAAGATGCAGACTTCTTTATTAATAGCAAAATAGTGGCATAAAATAAAAAGAAGACCATAAACATTCAGTCATTCATGTTTGACCTCCCCAATAACTGATGCAAGGCATGCTAATCTACCAAGGGCTGAGTTAAGTAGCCTTGGATGTGCAGCTGTTAACAACAGCTGACTATGCATGTTCTGGGTATCATAATCATGCACTAAGAAACAGAGGGTGTATTTGCTAAATGCACGGGTGCATGAAGCTATTGAACTGCGCCATGTGAAGAGGTTTTATTAGCTCATATTGGTATTCGGAATTCCCGCCTATTTTTTCAGGCGCACCACTGCTCAGCAGTGTAATTATAACTTTTATATTTCACAAATTCACCATTTCATAACATTACATTATCACAACTAATCTCAATACCATCACTGTACGCACATTCTATTAAAGGGAAACCACGAGAAACAGAAGATTCCTAAGTTACGTAATTCACGAGGGCGAAGCCCGAGTGGATTCGTAACTACCAATCTTCTGTTGTGAGTGGTTTCCCTGACTTAAACCATTGCTCACAATATCAATATCCTTTACAACCTCATCAATCTGTTTGAATACCTGTGGATTTGTAACTTTATTCATCTCAGCTTTTACATAGGCCCTACTTTGCATATGTACTATCCATTGAAAGTCTGAAAGAGCTGTCAATTGGCATGATAAGATTAATTATCAATCGGCTTTTTGAGTCCACACATCTGTTCAAGTAGAATGTAGAATGCTGCCTGTACATGTGCGTGTCTTGATGTCTCATTTACTCATTCAGTGGACATGATGGATACAAAGTAAACCGTAGTTTAGAAATCTCTGGGGAGGAGGAATGGAATTTTTGAAAATTAAGCAACGACTTTGTATCCACACCCAGATATCAAGTCAACTGCAGAATCACAGACGACTAAATTTAATAAACTATCAATTCCACTGGGATATGCAAAGGATTACAAACATAGTTTCGGATGTGTTTGCTAGAGTTTAAATGATTACAGTAATACATGGGAATATATTAAGACAATGATATTTTATACATAACCCAGATATCAAGCTAACTGCAGAATCATACACTTACACACAAATATATCCATGAGAGTTTATACGGATTTGACTTTGAATTGTACTGTTCCCCCAGAGTATGCTAAGGATTATAACATTGGTGCAACAGGTCAAGATTTGCAGTCTAGAAGGTGCATGATCTTCTAATTGTCTCATTTTAGGCCAACATTGTCCGGACGTCTGGGGAGGGTACTCAATATATGACTATATACGGGGTACTGCAAATTCAGTCTTCTGGTATATAATTTACCCTTTTTTCCATGCAAATTTTGGTATAGTAATAGGTGCCTTTTTCAAAATTTTCTAAAATTTGTTGGAAAATGAGTCAAATTTCCTTAATCTGAAGCCAAAATTTGCTAATTAAAAATTTTGAGGAAAATGGCAAATTTGTGTTAAATTAGGCCTAAAGTGTACATGTATAGCTAAAGCCTTTTTTTCTGAAGGTCTTATCTATATTTTTAAAAAGAATGGCCCAAAAGGCAAATAATGAGAAAATAAATCCAGGTAGTACATGGCCTGTTTTGACTAAAAAATAAAATGACGCTCAGGTTTTCGGGCAAAGAAGATGAGATAAACCGTTATTCTTGGTCATATCTATTACAAGATGAAATGTTCAATAGTGGCTTTGTGTATGTTCTTCGTCAGAATAGTCAAAATAATTAATTTTACCTCAGGCCACCTACATTTTGTTCCCCCTCTGCATCTCCATAAAATTTGTGAAGAACCCTATAGGACATGTGTAAAATATAGATGCCCGTGATCTCCTCAGCAAAACTGTAGAAGTCCCCTTCCAATTTGTTTCGTTTGACATCACACTATAATGCCTTAAAAATAGGCCTAATCGTAATACCAAATGATTGAAAAATTGAATTAAAATTAATCATTCGATTGACAACAATTCAAGGCAATGTAAAACTGCATTAAAACTCTAAACGACACCTTTAAAATGAGGCCTAAATAATAACCAAACTTCACATGATACCTTTAAAGTGAAAACAATATTTAAGCACATTTTAAAAATTTAAATCACATTTTAAGAAATTATAAGCCATAACTTTCATCTCGAAGTAAATGAAATTCAAGCATAGGCTTAAAAATTTTAATCCTTATACATACAAAATGTCAACGATTAAAATAAGATAGAAATTAAAAAATAAAATACATATTTTAAGGCCAAAAACAAAGAACCAAAAGGTAATTTTTAAAAATACGTAATAAAATATTCCAGGCCTGAAATAAGTTGAAGGAATTTATGAAATACATGAAATACAAGATCAACCATATTATAAGAATAAAATAGGTCAAATTTTAAATATCAAGCATGTTAACACTGAATTGCATATAGTTAACAAAAAAAAAAAACTTTTATGAGTACAAAAAAATAATAAAAGGACATTATTATTTTGGTAAAGAAACTTTGAATAACGATAACACAACTAAAACTTAAGAACAACAAAAATAACTCCCTGTATCCCATGTTGTTATTTTCACATGATTTCTGTTTATATTCATTCACCCGTTAATACCACAACATGGTCAATCTATTTCCTAAATCGTGAGATAATTTTCTACAAATCTTCTGTTAAACATGTTAATGTGTGGATTAATTCCTCATAGTTTCATAGATATGAATCTACATTTTTTCTGTAGATCGAAGATACGAATCTACACTTAGACATGGTAACAAAAGATTCGTAGAAATTAGACCTCGGTTTAGTAAATAGAGACGTCACTGCAATGGATTAAATACTACTACTGCCCTGGATCCTAGGGCGAGTGCAGGTAACAGACCCAGGATGATCCCCTACTCTTTTCGACAAGGTCTGCAATTTTTTACGGGATCACCATTTACATGACCATGAGGCACCGGGCACCCAATGCATACACCTGCACATTCTACGCAATGGGTGGGAGCGAGGAGCTCGAACCTGGGCCGCTCGATCGTTCTTATACCCCACCGACGGTTCAGCGCCTTAGACCGCTCGGCCACCTCGCCCTCTATATTCATAGTGAATATATTCTAAAGCATAATAGCTTTGTGCTTACTCTACCAGAACAAAGTACACTGTATACCAGAACTCACTTGTATTGTTATTCATGAACAAAATTTTGCACAGTATTAGTCCAACAGATTTTCCCTGAGCTTTGAACCATAGCCAAGTGACCACTTCTGTTATAGTAACTCTGATCATCAATGAAAGACAAAGACATGTTGTATAATATCATGAATATAATTTTTTTCATGTTTTTATATTAGCTTGTTATGGCAATTTTAGAGGAAAGCATGAATACCTCACGAAAACCAAGTCGTATGTACACGCAATATTGCAAAATGACAATTCATCAGCCTAGTTACAACTATTGAGGCACTTCTCTATGCTTATCCTACATTTGGTATTTGGAGGGAAATTTAGAAATTTGGAGGCTAATTGGGCCTTTTTGTACACTAAAATACATTTTAGAAACTTTGGCAGCTGGCTTCCCGGGAAATAAACAGTTTTTCATGCCCTGCCTGCCAGACTTTTTCTTATGTTTGTGAGAATTTGGCCTGATTTTGTAGACAAGGAAAAAATAAATGGTCAAGAACATGGGAAAATATGTAAGCCTACATGTTACACAACGAGAATTTCAAGCTATCAACCAAAGTTTACAAAGTTTAATAATATGTATGTTTCTTTTGATGTAGGCTCTTCAAGAAGGTGTGAAGGAGTTGCAAGCTATGCTGGCAGTCAGAACTCCAGTGTCTCCTCGTGGTAATGTTAAGACCAACAGCAAAGATACAGCCAAGCTACTTAGTCAAGGTACCTCAAATATATACACCTTTGTTCCATATTCTTAAAGTGATCAAGTGTAGCCTAAGGTTTAGGTAAAATTGTGTTTATGATAAGCATGTTTTCCAAAAAACATTTGACTAAGTAGTAACTATGGATTTGAAAACAGGGTAACATCTGCTTTGGTTAAACTTCTTGTAGGGGTCACCTATTGCAAAGGGTGGTCTATACCTTAATTTTTCAATCCTATTCGGCTGCTTTGGGTTTGGATTCTGTAAGTAAATGCTGTTCCTTGAAATACATTTAAGGTATCACATGGATGGCAAAGTCAGAAATGAGCCTTGTGCACAAATAATCTGATTTTTTTTGTTTTATAAAATAACATTTATTTCACTTTTGGTTGATTAAAACGATCATTTCAAGAATTTGAAATGTCCAAAACAATTACAATGATGATTACAATCAATACGAGCTAATACAAAGGAATATCCGTACAGTCTAATGTCCGTATGCACAAAAAGTTGACCAGGTTTAAAGTTAGACCTGGTCTAAGTGAATATTAGCTTCTTAAAGTAACCAACAAATTACTAAAAGACTAAAATGCAAATTCCGAAATAAATACAAAATACTTCATGTTAGTGCAAAGGAAAAGTGTCTTTTATGGTGTGACCAAATTACACTTAGACCAGGCCTAACTTTAATAAACCCAGCCTCTTAACTCTTTTGTGCATACACAGCTGTTTGACCCCATGCAATTTGTCTCTTTTATTTTTAGAGCAACTTAAGCAGTGGCGACACAATTTTGAAAAATACAAAAAGAATAAAAAAAATAAAAAAAATAAATTACCTCTGCAAAATCAGAAAAATCCATTGTGGGAATCTTGCCATATAGGCCTACAAATGTCAGGGTTTGTATGTTATAGCGCCCACTATATGTCCATTTCCCATAGAGAGACGTGTTAAACTAGATTTTTAAGAAAAATCATATTTGCCCACAATGAAATTTCGTAAAATTTACACAGGATGAAGCCAGTGGTATAAATAAGCCAAATTAGTTGTCAAAAGTGTGTCGCCGTTGATAGTTTTCATTTTATTCTGGTTTCATCATAATAAATGAGACTTTCAAACTTTAGACCTGGGTTTAAACCAGGGTTAGTCCTACAAGAAGGGACCTTTTTTCTTACGACATACTCTAAAAGTGTGCTGTAACGGGTGAGAAAATTCCTCATGGATGGGCTGTTCCAGCCCATCCGTGAGGAATTTTCTCACCCGTTACATTTAACTTTCACAGTATTTTGAAAGGAAAAAGGTCCCCTCTTGTAGGACTAACCCTGGTTTAAACCCAGGTCTAAAGTTAGTCTCCCTTTGAGAATACCAACCTTAATGTTCCACGATAACAAATCTGTGGGAATCTCCTTCAGTTACTGATTTCCTTTTTCGGAGCAGACCTAAAGATAAAGTTTTCCAGCAACTCACAACGACAAGGTTCTACAGGGTATAGGTCCCACCGTCCAATTATGACAAAAAATTCTGCAGTATCTATCTGGGATGCCAAATATCTCCACAAAGTCCATCCATCATTAATGTCAAATGTCCACTTTTAGGACCACAAAGTATTCCTTTTGATAACCCAAACTGAAGCTCTTTAATCTTCAAAGATAACTACAGACAACACTTTTACTTTAACTGATGTGGTAGCAATATATATACTAATATAATAATTCTGCTATTGCTCAGATCTACAAACTTTGCTGATCAAACTACTGGCAAAAGTGTTGTATCCCAGCACTATTTATATTTCACAGCTAACTTTCTCCGACCATTATCTAGGCTTTACATTACCTACATAAAATTCTTGTATGGAGAATTTGGTTGCTTGTCATCAATTTCATTGTGAAAAACAAGTTACAAAATATCATATGGGATGTTGTTCATGATTATTATAGGTGGAATACTGATTATAATGAAAATAGATAATATCTTGTTCAACAGGATTAGCATGCCCTCATACAGGCGAGTTCAGACCATGTCAATAACTTTAAGGAGTACTTATTTGGGCGTTATCCATGTGTTTGTTCTAATAGTACTTGTCATCAATTTCATGTTTAAAAATGGGTAATATTTTGCATACAGTTTTGGCTGATTTGCGTCTCATATTTCTTTATAAAAAAGACATGTCTCGCAAAGCATGGACAACTTCCACAGACTGTCAAGTAACATCCCATGACATTACATACTTCACACTATTAGTGCATCTTAGTTGATGTAGCTGAAATAAACTCCTTTTTAACTTCAAACTTTGAGAATTGCTTTTATTTCTGCTGAACTTGCCAACAATAAACATGCGTGTAACTTAAACCACGCTAACATCCCGGCTAACCTTGCTCTAAGCTAGAAGATGGGCCTTTATTTTCCATATCACTGCATGCGCAATAAGAGAACTAACATGGATGTGTAAACCATCCAAAGTCATCTCATGTTTTTCTTTTTTGTCCATGTCCAGGAATATTTTCAGATACGCATGTGCTTGCACTGATGTATGCAGGGGAGATGTGTTTCTGGCACCAGCAACTAACCCAATTTACCAACCAACCAAATTTGACCAACAATTCAACAACCAACCAATCACATGGCAGTGTCAAAAAACAAAACTGACTCTGGTCCATCTTGTGACAGCAGCACAGCAGACAGTTCAATTTCAGACAGTAAATCCCACAGCACTACCAGCTGTGGCACCACAACAACAGATAATGAAACTGCTTGGGATTCTCAAACAGTAGGGAAGCAATTTCTTCAAAGGTATATAGAAGTGGTTAAAGGATCTCTACGATCTTCTGGATGGGATTGTAGTAAAGCCGAAGAGCTTCTGAAAGAATTGGAAAAGTGATGGAATATATATGGCCAATTCTCAAGATGATGATGCCATTTGGGTTTCAAAAGGTCAAAAATATTTTGTCCCCACAAATTTTGTTATGCAATGTTTTTGCTTGGGGAATCTGCATCACTGATAAAGAGAAACCAAACTTGTTTAACAGTACCTCACAGAAATTTGTAAAGCAGGCTTGGAAACATTTTGTGTGTCAAAAGAAATATGGTTTATATGTTATCAAAATTGAATTTCCAAGAAAATCAGGAATTATTATTCCCATCAGAGAACCTTAGAAGATCTTTATTTTTTTGATATATGACGATGTGATTTGGCAGTACATGACATGACAATAATGTTTTGTTTGTTACATTATCAGTAAAAGTAGAAAACACACAATTCATGCTTATAACCAGGAATTGAAACTATTTTGACCATTTTGTGTAATTCATTATACACAAATCCAGCCAAATGATGATGGGTCTTTGATGTCACAATGAATGTAACAAAACACAGTCGCCCAATCAGTTGATAACATGATAAACTGAAACTAATAGTGTAAAAAGACTTTGTGCAGCCCATATTGACCATCCAGGAAGTATTCTAATATGTTTGTGATGAGGGGAATGAATATCTGTACCGATATCAGATGGAATATCCTCACTTCCTTGCTGAGAAAAATGGATAACCTAGTGAACATCCTAAATATGGGCTATTTTTTTAAAGTTCAATGTTAATTGACAATTATTCAACTTACTGTAATCTTTTAGTTCAGTGATGGATCAAGTCATACTTGGTATGCTTATACATTGAGACAAGTTCTTATGTGGGATAACAGATGAGAAGGTCAAAGGTCATTCAGGGGTTACTTAAGGTCATTATTTTGCTATCTTTGACCACATAATCAGATGGACTACTTGGGACTGCTGTCCCTATTTTTTATTTTTAGTACATTTTCCTCTATTTCACATATCTTAAGCATATAAAATAAATTATATTCGTCAGATTTTAGCAAAAACTGTACAATAAAGTTTTGCTGAATTTACACTATCCCATATAGGAGCATTTTTTTTTTCATTTTGGCCGCTTTTGGTGTAAACTGGTTAACACTTAAAAATAAGACACAGGTTTTCCATCGTTGCTTCATAGCCTACTAACTGGTTGGCCGTACTCATCAAGATGTGTTACTCCAAGAAAGATTGGATTTTCAAAACCTTCAATCTCTTCATCATCTTCTCGCCATCTCCTGAGAACAGAATCAATCACAGATTGGGTTATACTTTAACTCACAGACAAGCTACTTTAAATAACAATATACATTGCCTTAGACAATAAGATTTAACAATCCAGATAGCTGCTTTCGCTCCAGAAGTCTGCAGAAGATTCCATGTTTAGGATCATAAAATGATTTACCCTCTCTTAACCCTTCCCGGGCACTACCTGCCTATCTATTGGCATCTAAGCACTATTTTGATTGGTCACTTGGAAGGTAGACCCCTAATATCATGTGATGAACAAATTACGCTGGTTCCCTGCGACTTTCACCACTCCACAACTGACTGCTTTGGTAGTTTGCCATATAGCGAAGCCCAAAGCGCAGGGCACCAGCGTATGAACAAATCAGAGATGATGTGAGAATGGTTATATTGGGTCCTTGCACAGAGCTAAATTATATTGAATAGACTCTTTGTTTGTCCTCTAGATCAACCAAGCATGAGAAGAATACAATACATGCACCTGGTTCACCTGAACATTTCAGTTATTTCTGCAGGTGATTCCTTTGTATTCTCTGCATGCTTGGGTTGTTCTGGAGGCAGGTCTGGCCAAGATAACCTATTGACCTGCCATGCAAGCGGCCTATAGTCACACAGAGATAAAGAAGCACTATTCTGATTGGTTACTCAGAGGGCAATCTTATTTTGTGTCATCTACGGTTGTATCATATAGTGCCCAGTGACCAGATGACAAAATTCGCCTTGTCGATGAGAATCCATATTTGGCAGTGGATAAATATCACCCCTGTATTTGGAAATTGCCCAGACTGAATTGGATAATTTACCTGTAATAGAAAGGCCTGTGACTGTCATTGTTTCTCTCACATAATCTGGCATGCGGATCTTCAGTTTCAACCTCGCCTTCCAGCTCGAATTTTCTTTGTCTAACGGGGATCTTGCTCTTGTAGTGTGATGGAAGAAGTTGAGAAACGGAGAATGGGTGTAGATATTGATTCTCTGCATTGTGTCTGCTGTAGATGTAGGAAACTGTTCAATGTGGTGATGATTCCAATTGCTTCTTTGGTAGAAAGTTTGTGAAATTCTGCATGCTTATTTCCGTCATGTCATTGCTTGTTGGGCGGTTGTATTACAGTTAAAATCTTCTTGGGTGTTTTTGTAGTACAAGACGAAGTCCCCGAGTCTGTTTGTGGGAGGATTTACAAACTGCGCCGTATAAATGCCAAAAACAAACAAAAAAACAAAATCACTGAGGGGTTTAGAAGTGTTCGTTTGCTAACGAAATGTTCTCGTTAGTATTTGAGAAGGCAACCAAGTGCGGAATTAGGGAATTTACGATGCAAGAGTGTAAGTGCATACCAGTGTAAAAAATAAGATGCGTTTTGATTGCACCATGAATGCTTGGACAAAATGTCTCATTTTTGTACAATTTAATTTTAATTGCCCGAGACCAAATAATCATTTGCCAAGGAAAAAAACTGCTGGTTGTGTTCTTTTAATCTATGAGTGCCTTTTGGAAAACTGATTATTTTAAAGGTGCAATCAGGCGATTTAAACAAAACGAGTCCCAAAACCTGTGAACATGTCTAAAAGTGTACTTCTGTAGCCAAAATAAAAGTTATTAGAAATATACATATCACAGAAAAAATATGGATGACTTGATATCTCTCGTTGCACATTTAAAAATATTACTGTTTAAAGTATTTACCATGAGGTTCAAACGCCATCGTACATGTGCACAAAGACACATTTCGTCTCTTCCTGTGAGTATTTCAAGCTGACACGCCTGTGTGGCCGCCTCTTTGCTGCGCTGTAGAAAATCATAAAACTCACCAGTGTGTAGGAAATTGTACTGGAAATCTGCCTGGCAAAAGTTTATAGGAGTAAAGAGCAAGTTATTCATGGACAAGGATGGAAGGAAGGGTAAATTTAAGGGCCGTACAAGAATATTATTTGGTGGGGGGGGGGGGGGGGCGTGGGACTTCCAAAAGTGGACCTTTTTTGGCTTAAAGATGGACCTAACCTCTAAAATGGTCCTCTTTTGACTTTGAACAACTCATCACCGAAAATTGGACTTTGTCACAAAAGATGCCTTTAAATGTGGATCTTTTTTATCACAAAAAATCAACCAAGAAAGTTGCACATTCGGTCCTGGGGGGGGGGGGGGGGCTGGATACCCTCCAAGTACGGGCCTGATTTAGAGTGGATTTAAGAATTTAAAGCCGGTTAGAATGTTTCATAGTACGAACTCAAAGACTGAAATTCCCCTGTTTTTACGTTTAGAGAATTCGATGAGTATAATGATTATTAATAATATAAGCGCCTTTACAAATTTAAGCAAGGCGCATGGAGGAAGAAAGGGAGGGAAACACTAAGAACTAGGGAAAAGATGTGACTTGAAAAACACTGAAGGAAGATGTCTTATCAAGACCACGGATGTTGGTAGGAAACTCATTCCAAAATCCGAGGAGCCAGAGATAGATAACGGCGCGATCACCAGATTCTTTTGGGAACGCGGACTATGAAAGGGATTGAGAATCTGAGGTAAGGGGTTCATGAATTCTGAGTTACGAGTTATGTAAAAATATGAAAACAAATATGCATAAAGGTAATGCAAGCTTTTATATTTGAAGGAGGAATTTTGAATTAACCTTTTGAGTGATTGGTAATCAGTTAGGTCGTTCGGTCAGGAGTTTGTACATTGCGCCGCATAAACATGCCGGTCGTTCGTCCTTGGTTTTTGTCTTACCAAGCTATTGTGCTGTTGCCCTAAAGTTCTGAGCTGTTTTTGTTGGTTATTTGTGAGGGAGAGGTGTTTTTTCAGTTACTAATAGGATACTAAGCGCATATGCTTGGGGGTTGTGGGGTTTTGTGTTATGTTTGACATTATGTTTGTGCCTTGGGCTGACTAGCGGTCAGTTTGGTCATTTTGGCCAATAATTTATTAAAAACAATCCTCCAAGACGTCGTTATCTTGTCTTATGCACATGACATCGCTCACACATGGACCTAATGCATATGGGTGTACTGGCGGGGGGGGGGGGGGTTAACCTGTACACGAGCCCGGGTAACCATCCGAGTTACAAGGGTTCCGGCGGTTACCCAATATGAGACCAGAAACGAATGAAATGGGGTACCCTATCTGAGGAGACCAGATTACTGTCAAATGGATACCGATCCGAGACCAGGACGTATTCAAATAGACACCCTATCCGAGACCCAGGGCCAAGCAAAATTAACATGAAGTTTAACTGGGTTTTACACTCATTTTGAGCTGTTTTATGGACTTTTATCTGTTTGGAAGATGATATAAAACACCGAATTGAGCATTTCTACCAGCTTATGCTGATTTTGACTCTAATGAAACTGCAAAGTAAAAAATTTCATACCCTATGTGAGACTGAACAGAGACATCGGTGAATTTGATTACCCTATTATTGCTTGTCTCGAGACCTGACAGGATCTCGCGTTTTTTGTAACTCTGGTGGGTTACCCGACCCCAGATACCCAGTTACCCCCCCCCCCCCCGGGGGTTGTACACAGAATTGGATAAGTAATTTCGGCATTTGTTCAAAATGTTATGAAATTCTCGCAATTTAAGTGCATTTCATCCATAACCTGTGCATTAGGCTCGTCTATGGTCAGTTGATATATGGGGTGTAACAGAATTTGGGATCAGTTCATCTAGGGGTCGTTATCGCGGCCATTTTGTCCCATCACATCATGTCAAGAAACATCCTACATAGCTTACGGACATTGAAAATCACTATTTTGGATCCAATATAGTGTAACAACACAGCAGGGCTTCTTAAGACCATCCTATGCTTTATAATCACCGAATGTTTTACGATTGGCCTAATTCGTTTTATGCTCATTGTGGGACCTAGCCTGTAATTACTATGTGAATTGGATTCAAAGGAACTTCCCTGAAGGACAACAATTGCATAGATGAATTGAGACTGTATCATGCTGCTCAGTGACAGCAATATTTTGAATTTCTGTTTCAACTTCCCAAGTCTCTCATGAAATTACTAAATGTTAATTAAAAACTGTGCGAGGGTGCGTAGGCATACATTTATTCAACATGCGTCATTTGACTAACTTTGGTTCTGAAACAGTCGGACATTTTTTTTAAAAGAGTTGGCATTGATTTAATATAGAAAACTCATGCTACAGTTAATAATGAGTAATGGCTAAAAGGATACTATTTTCAAACAATCTACATACAGTACTTTAAACTAATATTTTAAAATATCCTAAAGCCAATACAATTTGTAATCGAAAAGCTATGTTAAGCAAAATACTACAGTGTTAAAATTTCAGTTTACAACTACGCAAGACAAAAATAGAAATAGCAGGAATAGCTTAAAAGTGAAGGAAAAATCTCTCTATAAGTTACGTTTCATGGACTGTTTCCAAATGAAAGATTGACAGAAAAAGAAGTCTCCTCTATGCCGCTCATATGATCTACTTTAAACTCCCCCTCCCCCCCCAGTCTCAGAAATGGCCACCCGCTCCGCGTGTTCCTCTGGATTATGTGTTTCCAAGTTGCTTTGATGTTCTCCGAAATTTACTTCTAAATGTTTGTAGACATGATATAACACCGTCAAACATGCTCTGTAGTTAATAACTTATTTTCGCCTTTTCTCATCTTTTTCTTGCGATTTTTCTTTTGTTTTGTTTTGATCGAGCCTGAGATGATTCATCTCAGGGTCGAAAATTTAAACAGTATGCATGGCATTCACCAGCTGTTCCGGCATCCCGGTGCCCGCATCCCAGTGAACCCCAGTGTCAACTGGTTCATGCCGTCGTAAATATAGTCATAATAGCATTTTCGATAGAGCATGTAATAGGAAGAAAATATATTTTCAATTTTATTCACGTCATATCTGATGGAACAGACCTTTTATCACAACACACATGGTGAATCCCTGGGCATGGCCCGGGGCGTGGCTAGCCTGTTGATTGATGACGATCTAAATTATGCAAATGGCCCCGTCATTGTAGTGGAAGTGTCATCATGCTGTGAACTACCATTTGCAACTAAAATTGGATCAGTTTCAAGAGCTCCCAAACATTCGCTTGAGATAAATTTGAATACTATAATTTTCAACACAGTGATTTATCCTTGTTAAGGTTGCATGGGTCCATCTGTAATCGTTATATATATAACCGGGTTTATAAAATGTGGCGATGGGGGGGGGGGGGGGAAGGGATGGCTAAGAAATGACCCGACCAATTGATTTTCTGACAGAGATCAGTGGTGGACCCGTGCAAATACACGCCACATGGGAAAATAAAAATGTGATTTAATCTGGAAAATATGGGGATTATTTAAAACAAAAGCATGGATTTTTGTCAACTCATATAAGTAATCATTTTTGCGGTCATTTTAAGTTTGCCTTTTTACTATATATGTTGCTGAATCGTGTAGAACAAGAGTAACAATGTACAACTACCAAAAGAATGTTATAAATGATCAAGCAAAAAGTTAAAGTCATGGAGGCCATGAAACGTACTGTAGGCCTATATTATGTTAGAAGTTACAGACACCAAGGTTTAAATCTCAATGCACCATACACTATACATGTAGACACGTATACCTTATGGCCCAGCATATACAACAAATTCAGGTCATTGGTCATTTCCTAAGGATGAACTCTGCAGGCAGTGAGTGATATAATTGGTTGGCAAAATCATTTTGGGTAGACGTTTACATATAGAGTTCCCATGATGCAAATGATGGGTATTTAGTATTACTATTGATTCTGTCATGGCTGTATGGACGTTGGGCAGTAGTGCCTGACGGAATGAATGGCCATACCTCATTTGCATCAAGGGTCTTCATATGGAAACGTCTACACATTTGGACAGACATGTTTGACAGCTGATTAACCGATTACTTGTTTACTATGACTAAAAAGTCATTATTTCTAGCAGGGGTCTGTTGCATATCTTGGTGACACTGTTGTCGACTGAGGAAATCCTTAACAAATAGTCTCACCAGTGTTGCACATTCATCGAATATGATCTACATCTTTTACGATATCATAATGGTCAAAACTTAATGTGGCATGTACTTGAAGCAACTGTGAAAAAATCTTCTTTTCGTTTGCGAAAAGAAAGGTCGCGTGCATTGGCACCCAGCGATTACGTAATCGCGGTAATCACCCTTTTAGGATTTTCAATAGCTGTGCTCACTCTCGGTCAAGCACCCGACCGTGCCGTACACCTTATTCTTTTGCTGTCTGTCACCACGCAATTACTATGCAAGCCGCCGACTTTGAACAGGAGCCAGGCCTTTACATCAGCAAAACCAGGCCGGTCGCTGAACAACCAGTTTCAAATATCAGGAGATTTTGCTCGCCATTAACTCTCTTAAGAATTCTCTGGATTCTGGGTGGAAAACGATTGCAAAATAGCAACGTTGGCTTAAAATGCCCCATTTAAACGAATAGGAACGAGCAAGCAGTTCAAGGCACGCTGAGAAGGTACTCTCGTTCATAGAATCAGCTCAACAAAGCATCGAGTCTCTAGATTGAATAAAACGCAAAAACCAACCTAAAGGCCGCGGTTGTAAAGGAAATCAAGGAGCGTCAGTGAAATTTGTGATTCGGTGGCAGCCAGGGACCGGTCGGATTTGCGCGGGGAGTTGTCAAAGAGTACATTTCTGATGACCTGGCAGTCCGATCTGAATGATGCTAAAAGAATAAGAGGCTGAGAAAGCCGACGTGCCAAGAAAAAAACCCCGGCTCCCAAGAAAACGTGCGACCCAGCTGGAGTACAAGTTTACGCCATACACTTCCAGACCTATGGTCCTTTTGTTCTTCTCGTAAGCCGTTTTTTCGTTCCCTTACCGAAGCGTTAAACGACACGCGAATTTGCTGACAGTGCGGATGTTCGGGCCACATCAGATTCTTAGCTGTCCATCCCTCGGGGCTTAGCGGACAGCCGGGCAGCCAGGCCCAGCACCAACGATACGGAACTCCATATAGGGACACGGGCCGCCCACGAACCGTCAAGGCGATTCCTTAAGCCGCCAGAACCCGACCGTTCAAGGTAGATGAAATCTGTATTTATTATGGAAAGAACCCTGAAAGCTAGTGGTGTACTATGTGATAGATCAGGTTATAAGATCCCTCATTTTTGCTCGCCTCCATTTTTTGCAAAGAACAACAATAGATCGAGTTAGATCACCCGGATTTTGTATCTTCCGCCATCTTCGGAATTGTTACGCAAAACGTTGTATTATCGAGTCAAATCTGTCTTTTGCTGTAATCTCTGACTTGTAGCTTTGTTAAAAAGCTAAGACTCGTACTTGATTTACGTAACCAAATCAATAGGTATAAAATCAAAATTCAAGTATGAAGATTTTTAGCATGTTTCGCAAGTTATTGATTTGCGTCAGTTTTATTCTAGTTCGATTTAGACTCTGGTTACCCATCATTTGAGGATTTTTCCCCTCATCAGAAGTAGTAGTTAGGATTTGCTGGCGTTTTAGTCAACTAGCACTCATGATAGATTTTTTGTTTTTACAAGTTTACCACCTTGGGTCTTTCTAGTGACTTGCTATTTGTTCACAACAAAACTTGACTAGGCTTTTAGTTTATCATTGGCGGGCCAAGGCATTCACCTGTTTTGTTAATTGACGACGGCTTTATTATATCCACCTGACGACTTTTCGGCATTGCGCAGGAGGCTTTTGTTAAAGATTAGGTCATTCTAGTGGGTCGTAACAGTAAAAACCAAGGTTTATGGGTTCCAGACAACGATCAATTCTTAGGTCTCAGCATTGATCTCAAGTCCCTAACTTTAGTACCGGCTAATAAGGTATCAAAATGAACGCTTTCGAGTAGCGATTTTTTGAATTCCCGTAAGCCAGTTACAGGTAGTAGCGCAATAGCCACGCAGTATTACAGGTCAAATTATTTCTATGTTTCTCGCCCTTGGCCCAGTTACTCGGCCTTTCTTAGGGGTCACGTGCTTCGCTACAGATGTATTGAGGCAAGGTCATCTTGGAAGGAATTCAATTGTCATTCCCATTGTGTTGCCAACGAAGGCAAAGTTTTGGCCAGATAATCTTGATTCTTTCAACGGCAATTTACTCCATCCCGGCAGTGTATCCCGATGCAGCGGAAGGCTACGGGGGTCATGTCGTGATTTCTCATTTGGCTAGGTTACTGGCTTATGGTCGAAGGATGAAGAGGCGAGTTCTACGTGGCGCGAATTAGCAGACGTGTTTATTAAACTTCTAACTGAACTGCGCGATGAATTAGCCATGAGAAAGTCAGGTAGAATACTATAACTTAACGTCCCGGTATTATGAGCATGGAAGCATGAGACTCATTGTTATACATAGCCATGTCTAGTTTGCCTTATTGTGAAAGGCAGGAGAAGACTATGTGTTTTATTGCCAGAAGGGTTCCCGTGCATTCGAGTACTATAGCTGTGAGATTAGTAGAGGTACAATAGGACTGGGTGTTTATCAATCTGATTTATTACATTGACAACCTCTGGGGTCCTCATCTTCGACCGTTTTGCGTCTCCACCACTTTCCAAATTCAGAACTTCAATTCTAGAGTTTGGTTGTAAATGGTAAAAAAAAACAAGGGGGTCACTGGCGTGGACGCCTTTTGTCATGATGGTCAAGTGAACAATTACCTATGTCCTCCCGTGTCCCTTATTGTCCTCACTCTTAAACATCTACGCAAATGCAAAGGTCATGGTACCCTCCTGTTTCCCAAGTGGACTTCATTTTTTTTGGCCGTCAATATGTACCGATGGATCCATCTAACACGTACATTCACGATTGGCTTTACTCACTACTCCTCTCTTCGCTCCTCGAATTTCGCTCAACTTCATATTAAATACTGTGAACTAATTTACCTCTAGCTTAATAGAGGAGGACAGAATATCATAGGGGCCTTATTGTAAGTAGTTTCGTTTACCCCTCACTACAGAAAGTTTGACACCTGTTGGTAGTTATATGGACCCTCTACACATGCTAGTAGGTAGTTACTCTCAATTGTGGTATCACTTGTCAATAGGGGCCAATTTAAGTTTACACAGGGTCAAACTTAAAATGCCCCATCATGTTGAAATGTAGCCATATTGTCCATCTAATCATAAGGATTCCAAAAATGTATAGTTTGTACCACCTACGACCTTGGTTTTTGGAGTTATAAGGTAAACGGCTAAAATGGTAAAAAGGGTCGAATTTCAATTTGTAGCATGGGTCAACTTAAAAGTTATGCTGATTATATTTTAAATACTTACAATTATTGCCTGAGGGAGGGTTAGGGGACTCATAAAAGGTATAGTTTGTATTATGTTAAATGCTTACTTATCGGAATAAGGGTCAAAGAAGGTCAACACCATTGGGGTTTTGACCAGTACCTATTTTGTCCCATAACATGGTACTATACTTGCCTATGTACAAACTATTCCTTTTTGACTCATTAAGCTATTTGAATCACTTCTCTCATTTTTTACCATAATTGGGGCAACTTCCGATTTTGACCCCTGTTACAAATAGAAATTGACCTTTTTACCATTTTTATCCATTTTACCCTATAACGCTCAAACCATTGGTCATATTTTGGTAAAAACTATCCATTTTTGGAATCCTTATGACTAGATGGACATATTGCATACATTTCAACATGATTGGACAATTTTAAAAGTTTTGACCGCTGTGGGTAAACTTTATTGGCCCTATTGAAAAGTGACACCACGTTTGGAGTACTCATCCTATCGTTGGATAGAGGGTCCATACTAACTACCAAGGTGGTAAACTTTTTCTGTAGTGAGGGGTAAACGATATGTTTGACCTGGGTCCTAGCTCCCCACTATAAGTAATCGATTACAGACGCTGTCCCAGAAAGACTGATAAAGGTTTTTGTTCTTCTGATTTAGGCTATTGCCATAAGTGCATTAAGCATTTGTAACCCACGATTTTGTTTTCAGTTGCTCCAATGCTGTTTTGTTCTGCCATTTTTGAGGCACTCACTGGCTCTTCGCCATATTGGTTTGTTTATTTTGCCAATTTGAGGCCTGTACTCCGGCTCTTTTGCCCATTTTATTCACTTGTTAACACTTAAGCCTTGACATATCTTTTTAATTCCAGCTCAATTACTTTTGGGCGCTTTTATACACATTACGATTTTTAGGGCAGCCACTTTGTCGTCTTTTGATTTTGGGCTTTTGCCACATGCACGATTATTTGATATCGGCTTAATGATTTTGTCCATTCGTCATTGTTGAATTTTTCAACGTGTCCTTATCTTCCCTTTCTTTGCGTATCCTCTACGGCATGGTTCGCGCGCTCGACCGCCTCCATTGTTCACCAAGAGAATTTTGCGTTTCCTTTGTCTTTAATTTTTTTGTTTCTTGAGGTAGTAATAGAAAGAAATGCATTTTCTGACGTACGAATTTAGGAAGAAGTGAAATTCTTTTCGTTTGCGAACGAAAGGTCGCGTGCATTGGCCCCCCGATTACGTAATCGCGGTAATCACCCTTTAAGTTTTTCCATAGCTTTGCTCACTCTCGGTCAAGAAACCGACCGTGCCGTACACCTTCCCTCCCGCCCCACCTTTCTCGCGATTTGCTGCTTTTTGTTTTTCCTGTTATATTCGGTTCAGGGGAGTGCACCCCCGTTGAACTTTTAAGCCAACGTGTCGCTGTGGTTCGGTCGGCGACCGATACTTCAACGCTTTGGGTAATCCCCAAGATTCACCTTTGCCTGTTCTGCGTGGCTTGTTCACACAAAATCTGGTCTTATTCCATCCATCCATCCGCTAAGTTACACGCGAACCGTGACGGTCGTTTATATGCCCTTAAACCTTTGGTTCCAGACATTTCTCTTTACGGCCTTCATAGTTTTCCGTCTGTCGCGGCTTCAGCCCGCATTTAACTCTAACGTATCTCCTTTTCTGATCGCTAAACATGGTAGATGGAGGACGGAAAGGCCAGATGCATACTAAAGCCAATTCCTCTACAAGCTTGTTAGCGTCAAAATCATTGGGATTTTGAATTTTATCCTCATTTTTTCTTATCTCTTTTTGGCTTTAGACAACGGAGTTTTTGTGCCTATGCAATGCCCTCTACTGTTTACATATTTTATGATTGGAAATATCTGCGCTTGAACTGGAATTGCCAATTCTGGGATATTCGATTGAATATTTTTGACGAACTGTATGAACTAATGTTTTTTTTCTGGAGACAATTTATAATTTTGAAACATATTCATGATATTTCGACGTCGAGATTGCAGTGAAAATATGTAGAATAAATAATGTCTACGGCAGGTTCGCGCGCTCGACGCCGTCCAATTGTTCACCAAAGAGAAATTTGCGTTTCCATTGTCCTTTATTTTTGTTCTTGAGGTATATAGAAAAGAAATGCATTTTCTGACGTACGAATGTAGGAAGAAAGTAATGATTTTCCCTGTGGTCTTTGTATGTGGGTGCCAGTTGTTAAGTTTTTGTATAATTTATATTGAAAGTGTTTTACTCTTATTAGGTCAATTATTTCGTTCGAAATCACTGAGCGGACGCTCTGCCTTGCTAGAGGGGATTGCCCTAGATCCTAATAAGAAACAATAACGCTACCTCTTTTTTGCGGGGATCGTCACTTTGCTCTAGGGACGTTAGGGATATAAACTGTGGTTGTTTTTAGCTGTTATCCCTTGTAGGTAACCCACTAAAAACCCTGTTTACATCTTAAGAGAGTTTCTGCAGAGTGACTTCACCTTTTTTGTAGATTGTTTAGAAGCACATAGGCAAAGTGACTCAAAAACGTAGCCCATTGGCACATACCTTTGTTCTTCTTTATTCTGTAGTCAGTATTCCAACCAAACTCACGGTTGCCTGCCAGGATCAGAAAAGAGCAATATCTAGGGTGTCTACAGCAAATATCCGCTCTCGGCCGTCGCTGGTCGCTGCTTCAGAGAAGTTGTTCTCATGTCCAACGTTGATCCATATCTATATCATAATATAAGTTTAAGTTACTGTTTCCCAGGAGAAACCTGTAATACGTATGCAGGTAGATTTCGAGTTATTGAGAGACCCTATTATGATTTTTATCCAACTATACTTAATTTGCACAATCGCTAATGAAGTCGTGCTCCGATCAGAATAACAGTAATATCAAGCACTTCATGAAAGAAGAAGCTGGAGGTTTTGTTGTCAAAGGACTTCAATAGAACCTTGGACAAGACTTTGAAAGTGTACTAAAAAGGGGGAAAACTAAAGTCAACTTGTTGCCTGCTTAATTTTGCACCAGCAAGTGTGCTTTTTTATCAGATATCAAGTTTAGTGCAATATTAACCTTTCACATCCTGGATAAAATTGAATGGATTTGAATTCAAAGAACTATTGAAGTCCTAAAAACCTATGAACTTTAGTGTAAAATTTATGAAGAATTTGGATACGGCTTTTTTATTGAGTGAATGATGTTACAAATATATACCTATACTCCAAATGATTCTTAAAATCATTTTCAGTTTTGTGTCGCTGCAGGAAGAACGTAGGGATGACAATAAATATTGTCTTTGGATTAGTTGTTGTGATGTCTTTTAAGATTTGCCGGTAATTATCCCAAACTATTGAGTCATAGATGCAACTGGATCCCTCATTTGCTGATGATGTCAAAGATCACATGCCAGGTCAATTGTCATATGTAGGTAAGGTCCACGTGAGGTCAGGTGTAAGAATAGGCTGATACGTACAATTGCCCTCAATTGAAAGGGTAAGTTCAATTGGACCAAACTTGAGTCATAAGTGCAACATTGGATCCTCATTTGTTGATGCGGTCAAGTCACATATAAAGGGTCAAGGTCTATGATTTATCTATTATTTACAAACCGCAACGGCAGGCCGACACATGCGTCAGAGACCGATGTATTTCTATTCACCTTGGCCTTGTAATAAATTTTTTACACAATTACCCTTTTATTCTAAATATTCTTTTGTGGTATATGGTCAGGGACCATCAACATGATGAAATCTAGTTATGTCCTTGGTCTGGCGTAATCAAAAGTTTATTTCTTTTGTTGTTTTTGTTTTGTGTTGTGTTGTTTCCGCCTAAAAATATGCTGTACTTTGGCATAAATTGAAATCTTGAATGAAAAAAGGACACTTGAACACATGATTGTTTTTCATTGTTCATCATCATTTTATACTTTGACCTCCAATCAAACCTAATAATGACGCCCGACGTGAAGAATATAATGGCTAAGTGGATCATTTTTGAGACGAGAAAAGAATTACAAGGAACTACGAATCGCGCTTAAAAAATACTTATTAATGCGGTTATGTGCGTACACTAGCACATCTCGACTCTATATTAATCTACCGCATAGCGCCACCCTCGATCCTCTCTCTCTCTCTATATAATATAGAATATAGAGATAAGAGTGATTAATATATATGAGAATATGTGTTGTGTTGGTGTGTGTGTGGTAAAAAGTTAAAGCTGATCATGCTATAGATATATAGATATATATAGATATATAGATCTATAGATATATATATATATAGATAATATATATATCTTATATATATATAGGTCTAGAAGTCCCAATATTTAATGGAAATCACACACATAATTTATTCACGAGAAATTCCACAATATTACGGCCATAGGCCTTTGTCCAAGTGGTGAATGCGTGAAGTGACCTAATGGGACATGGTGGAACGCGAGAGCCGCAGGTGAAGGATCGTAAGCGTCTGCGTCGGAGCGTATGACGAGAGCGCTGTGATAGCACGGCGCAG
>JAMKCH010005719.1:0-72553 GCA_023653785.1 Ophioderma brevispina
ATTGCCCATGCGTCGGCAATATGACCCACCCAGATATTGAAAGAGAGGCGGGGTAATATACCTCCTTAAAGTTAGAAGGGGATCCATAGAATTCCCGGGTGTGCATATTACCCCACTTTACACCATAAATTATATACATATAAACAACCTTCACCAAAATGGTTTTGCTACATCACTGTAAAACCACTGAAAGGCAATAACGTATTGCCGCAACGGTTGAAGAAGGTAGCACGCGTTGCAAGAAAGTAGCAACGCGTTGCCAAAATTTCACAACGCGTTGCGGGGTCGGCCAATTAAAATGATAATGTCTGGACGTATTTCCAAAATAGACCCACAACGCGTTGCAAAGTATCTAGAAAGAGTTGTGGAAAACTCACAAACGCGTTGAAAGCCTTACAAGCGTTGCGAGCTTAACCAACGCGTTGCAAAGCTTCACCAAAACGCGTTGCGAAGGTCCACAAGCCATACAGGGCATAAGTATTGCCGCATATTTTTATCTGAATTCTGTAATTCTATACTGCAATCAAAATCCGCACTTGAGATCAAAAAGCTCTTCCCTGTGAATATCCCAGATTAAAAGCGTAAATATTATGCACCACTATGCTAAGTTTGACTTCAAAACATAAAAACAAAAGTATTGTCTTCTTCCTGTTACTGGGTCTCAGACCACAAACAGCTGCAAAGTGAGACGCCATCGCTGTATCCATTTGCAGGAGGGCGGTATGACAAAGTTCCTCAGATACTTCATTTTTTCGCTATTTGGTTGTTTTGTTCTACATTAAAGTCGTTTTATGGACTGTGAATATTCTTGATTTATAAGATAAAACATACATTTCCACACTTTTATTCCTCTCATTATCGCTGATATCCCGTTAAAATTAGATGGTCAACCATGCACCGACTCAAAAATACAATGATACCATTTGAATTTATATTAGTAGATGCATATCTTGACCTAGATGTTAAGTGATGATAAAAATTAATTGGGGCAAAACGCTTAATATGTTGTAATTTGCACATTATAAAGGACAAGCTTGTTTTCTTGAATGATCAAAAATTAATTACTTTGACTAATCATAGTTTGTGAAACAAGATCTTAACAAACGAATATCTTCACCAGTACTGCATATGACCGATATAACATGCAAGTTTTGCTATGTGGATTTCGGACCAGTATAGACATCGATCTATTGGTGGCCGTGTTTATAATCGCTCCGGCCCCACGTGATATGCGCAACAACCGGGGAACAAAACGCGAGCCCCGAGGGGCACATTAAAAAGGTGGATATATGCCGGGAACAGAAGAAAACACGCGCAAGGGTCTCTTTTTTTCCCCCCCCAACAGGCAATGCACCGCGCGTACTTGATAGGTGCCAAAAAAACATAAATGTGGAAAAAAGGGGATGTTTTTTCTAAACCCTAAATTGGTGACGTGACGTGTTAAACTCAATAAGGGAGATCAAAAAATATTTTGTAAAGAACAGCAAGATAATAAAGGTTTATTAACACACAATGCATTGCTTCTTGTTTCGGGGTGAAAAAATTGACAAAATACTTCTTTAATGTAGCAAAAAACAGACAAAACTACTTGTTTAGGGTATATTTTTTAGTCAGTGGAAGTCCATGTTCACGCAATCATGTACACCTTTGAATACAACCCCCCCCCCCACAGGGACAAGTGCACGGATTATTTTAAAAATAGCTCTACGCAACGGGCGACATGGCATGATACAACTTGAGGAGAGGGTCCGAGGGAGGCTGTCCATGCTTATACCAAACCATTTTGTTACCTCAATACTATATTAATTATCGACGTTGTTATACGATGAAACCTATACTGACCCGTATTTTCCAACCATGCTACTATAGGACTCTTAAAGGTGGGTGACCTTATCGACAAACATATACATCAAAATTTGATTTTGGTATAGAAGAAAGTTCAGATTTTAACTCTATAGTTAAAATCAAAGCCCACGACGTGTGTGCATATGGTGTTATGAACAAAAACGTCTCCAACTGTGGTCGACCACAATAACACACTTGCATGGGAGTGTATTACACAACCTGAAGGCCATTTCATTCAAAAGTTGATATCAATGTTTTTGGTGATATGGCTTCCATGCATTGTTTGATAGAGAAAATATGGGAAAATCGGCATGATCGGTTGGTCTACCCATCTTTAGTTTTGCAGTCGACAACTGAGGGCAATACAATAATGTATTTCACCTCTATACATTTTATACAACCACCGTGGACACGATTACAAAAAATGAATAACACTATAAACGCTGCAGCATGTTAGGCCCATGATTTATATTTATTTTGGTCTATATACAAAGATCGTATCCACATGGTACACTATAATATCTACTATATAATGAGGGCAAAAAAATTGTTTCAGTATCGCAAACACAATATCGCTGTTTCTTTTTATTTATGAAAAAGGGATTCCCCAGAAATACCGCAAAGTACACGAAATGGCAAGCCAAATCAGCTCAAGCGCAGACCACATTTTACTCTATAGAATTATTTATAGTCGATAATACAAAAATGCCGTTTTGTGATTCAGATATGCCTTTCCATACAGAAAATTGAAGTTTACTATCTCCGAAGCAGTTTTGTGTCTTACTTAAAATGCGGTTAAAATGATTGCAAAATCGAAATCCGTGTAGCGTACTGGAAACATTTTTTTTTGCCGAATATACTGAATAGTTAAACCCACTTTATTATCACGCTATCGCTAACATATTGTAAAATTTGTCAAATATAAAATGTTTTGTGCCGAACACAGGTCATTAACACTATTCACTTTCTATAAGGTGCTTATTGAGAGCTATATCGATATAGATGGTTGTTTCCTACAAGATTTATACGCGAAAGAGGAACTATTTGCGATCGAGTGAGCGATAATATTGGAATGCATGCAACTGATGCACCTGGAGGATTTACGCCAGCGACTATATAGTCAATACAGGAGGTAAACTTTGTTTTGCTTTTCAGTGTACCTTTTGCTTTTCAGTGCAATTCATATGTACACTCTAAATTAGATTTCAAAACCAAAAAGATTCAATAAACCACAAGTGTTGCAGTCAGTAGAGTAGGTGTTTCAAGGCAGGTCCCTGCAGGTTCCATGACTAGATATTGTGGATTTTGGACCCTAAAAAATTGAAAAAAGAGCGCCATGAACGGTCCCAAAATGCATTGAAGTTTGCATGTTTTTGTTAACACATTTTTCTTTAATTTGAAGGTGCTTGATGTGAGTGTTATTCAGATAGTTGTTCCATATACGAGATTCGCACTTGCGTACATTGGTATTCATAAAATATTGTTGAACTTAAAACAGACTTATTCGTTACAGTCATCAGAAGAAAAGTTAAAAATTTTGGAATCGATTTAAGATCTCCGAAGAACGGGTTCTTTCAGCGATGAAAAAACATCTTGCTCCCACTTAATTGCTATAAAACATGCGTTTTAAAATTCTAGTTGCTAAATGACTTTGTAACCTAAAAAGTCAACCATAAACTAACACCAACATGCCAAAACAGACAAGCTCCGAGTATTTTCGAGCGAAGTGAAGGTCACATTCTAATATGATATACAAGTATATTCGTAATTGCCAAACAAGGTGTAATGTTGTTTGTTTTGCGATTTGGACAGAATGTAAAAACTTAGTTGTGTTTGTATCGAGAGTGATGATTGTTAGACATTTTCCATTTCCACATAGCAACTGTATAGCAACGTCGGCCACATGACCAAACGAATTAAAGGGGGGGGCAACAAGAGATTCCAAGTCATGCGCATTTTCTGTGATATAGTGATTTAATAGATTAGGAACAGATTCCCTTGTATTTGGTTACAGAAATAACTTAAAATGAAAACAAAAGCTGATTTTTATTACACTCATATCAATAGAAAACCAAATAGGCCGAATTGTCTATAGGAAATTAGACATTTCACAAATCTTTGTACGGTTACGTGCCACAAGCCGGGCAATCGCGAGAAACTGGTTTCAAACCAGAAGTAATAAAAAAATTGGGTAATCACGAAACCCGGGCACATGCCGGGTGGCCGCCGGCATGCCAATATTATATACACGAGGAGAGTTCTCACGGGGGTGGGGGATGCCCAGGGACGGACTAAACCCACAAACTTCGGATCACGAGCCGAATGCTCCTATATCCACTAGACCACACGAGTAATTCCACGAACCAGTCACAATCTTCAACTGAATTGGGTACCACTAGAACTAGAACTTCATGATTGTGAATATGACCACGCTTTCGCGACAGTCCCACATTTGCAGGTCACCTTTTGGGATGAGCATGGGTATAACCGACCCAAACAAAGAACCCTATGCGAGAGTGTTACTCATAATTTGCTCAACAAATAGGCGTGCACGTCTTCTGACCGAGAATGAAATTATGATCAGTGGGTACAAGAGAGGTTCATAAGACAGAAATAACTATGATACACTATCAATACAAAGTAACACTTGAAACCTAGAGGAGGTACAAATCACGTTTTTATCTCAATCTTTTTTAAATTTGGCCAGCACTCCCGACACTTGGGACCATGCAATGTCGAATGGAAGATTGGATTTTTCCACCAAAATCAATCACAGGCGTAATGCTTATTTAGGATTTTAAGCTTTCCAACAGCTTTGTACATGAAAATGGTTATGCTTTGGTAAAATGACATCAAGAAATCTGAAAAATTCTTAAAATTCACTACATTTAGTAAAATATGACAATTTTAGTCAGTTTGGCACACTTGTTTTGAAAAAAAACAAAAAACACGTGACCACATTTTAAATTGGACCCAATGAGTATGAAAAGGGGTGAAACATTGAATTTTACGTAATTTCATTTTCCAAGGCTGGTATTGGTACCCAAAAAGACCACCCCATGTGCAACAAAAACCTTATAGAACCTAAACAAACTTTCCAATGGAAAAACATTGGTAATTACCATATGTTAATACTTTATTGTGTAATTTGCTCTCTCAACGAGCAATTACGCGTATGTTGCATATTATAGCCGCATTTGCATATTTAAGTTGCCCGAAATTTCGACCCAAAATTAATCATGTCGAGAAACTCCTCAGCCGGATTCCTTCCACCATTAGTTACATCTTTACGTTCTTACAGAACTCGAAACTTGTACACACGCCTTGCGGGAAAAATAATAAATTATGCAAATAGATACTTATTTAGCATATTTACACCCAAAACTCTAATCAGGTCGAAAACTCATTCAACCCGATTCTTTTCCACCAAGTGACATCACCGTAGCCCTTACGAAATTACAAGATAATATGGACACAATGTTGACATTTCGGTGCAATATTGACCATTTTCCTTGACCTGTTTTCCCTACCCCCTGACAGGACACAGGGGAGGACCATGGGGGAATGAATACAGTGTGAGTAGGGTGGTATCCCCTTTTTTTTTGGTCTGTTTTTTTTTTCCCCTTTTTCTGTTCACAATATACCAAAGTGTGGATACTCCAGCTCTATCCAGAAAAAAAGACATGCCCAAATGTTCCAGGGTTAACATTTTTATCAGGGCATACAGACATCGGACGGAGCCCATTTTATAGGTCCCTCCCGAACTTCGTTCGGCGGGGCAAATAAAGCGAATACGTCGTCTTTATTAATAAAGATGATGATTAGTAATTTCTGCGTGCACGACAGATTATACAAAGCATAGTTCTCTAAAGACGATTAGAATAGCAGGCAAGATCAAAACAGATTTGCGGTTCTTTTGTGTGCTGTTTGTCAAAAAAAACCCGTCGAAACGTTCTCTCTTAAATCCTTAGATTTATTTTTAAGTTAGGTGGTGGAATAGTGACAAAAGCTCTTGGGATTTATAAACAAATTTATAAACAGTTTTTTAACTCATTTAAAGGTTTATTTTCAAATCAAAAGGATTACGTAAAATAAGACTTTTACATGGATTTAAAAGTCCAAAAAAGGTTTTGTTTTACTCACTAATTTCAGTCTGTTAGACTTAAAAATAAATCTTAAGGAATTTACTTCTACAACCGGTTTAGTGCAATTATGAGAGAAATGTATATCTCAAAAAAATCTACTGTCACTTTGAAAAGCAAATGTAATAAAATTGGAAAAAATACCCTCTCGCAGTATCCGCTGTTCTATAGAAATCCAAGCCACCGGGAGAACTTCCAAACTTTTGGGCACAGTCCAATATTTCGGGAGAGAAGGCCATTTTGTATCCACCGAATCAATAACATCACAAAATAGGCCAAATGGGATATGTTGTACGTTTACCCGTCTATGGGCCTATATATGCCCGCAGGCGCTTATTAAGCTAATGCAGGTTTACCAGTGAGAAAGCAATATTTTATTAGACATGGGTTGCAGATTCAACCTAGGGGTTTTTACTGCCAAGGTGTAAAAATGTGAAGTGCTATAACAATGAAACAAAACATGGTTTCTGGGTTTAAATGTCGTGTAGAAGCCAAATCTGAAGTCCAAAGTGCAAAATGTTTGATGCGTTCCAAGATAGCGCATTTTGGGGTGTTGCGCAATGCCGAGTCCCATGGAAACCTATGGTATTTTGCTAAAATTGCATCTTGCTTTGAAAAAAAAATCTCAAATATTTTGCAATTTTACAAAAAAGGAATATACTGTATTCTTGTGGGAATATGTTGTGGGCATAATCGATTAACTTTTCAACAATGTCGCCATTTTGGTTTTCTTTTCGCGGGGTCTCGAAACGCCCAATTTTATGTCAAATTTGGATTCCGCAAATTGAAAAAAAAAAACAATTCTCAAATTTTAGACAGGGTAAAAAAGTTAATACCGATGTAGGAACTTGCTTTGGCATGCATAATCGATTAAATTTTCAAGCCCTTTGCCCTTTTAGTTTTCTCGTACTTCCAATTTTATTGAAATTCTATGGGATTACAAAATCACGTTTTTAGCTCTCATTTCAAAACGGGTTGAAATATCAGCGCAAAACAGGCCATTCTTTCAAGATGAAAAACTTTATAGGCTTAAATCGGGCCATCCCCATTTAATAAGGGCCATATATATGTATATTGTAGACTCAAAGTTGTAGCATTCAAAGTTGGTAGGTGAAGATTCTTGTCACCCGAAAAGTGCGAAATCGGCCACAAATCAATATTTTGTAGCAAAATGATGCAGGGTTTTCAATTAAAAATTCATAATCTACAAACAATTTACCCTAGAAAAGACATCTTAAAAATTTAACATGGTTATTTTTGCTCCGATATGATTTTTTCGCACTTTGGCACTAAGACCCAAGTCAATTCTGAAACCATTTCATATTATGAGGCCTAACACCTGCCATGTACAAGAAAAGCTCTGGGTGCTCTGTGCTTTTGAAACATTTGATGATCGACTATTGGGGCTATAGCTTACTCCAAGTATATTTACTGTAAAAAGTGCCGTACAAAATGCACGTGTTAAAGAAGTATAGAGAGGCACTGCACAAGTTTTGACATCGTGATTACAATTAACAAGCGATTAATCTGGGATTAAAAGTCTAAATATACGATTTTAATCTCAACCTTCTACCTCTGTAAAAGGGAAAGTAATCTCACGGTAACTTGGATTTACTATAATAACATGATGTGGGACAGAATTTGTGAATCATCCACATGAAGGTCAACGGTGAAAATTAAAGATGCTCTTGACCAGACGATGGCGACCAAGAAATCAAAATTTTGGACATCCTCATTGGAATAACATGTAAAGACGTAATCTTGACGAGAATTTTTTTTTTTAATATGTTATACAGCAATATCTTCTTTTTCCAAAACCGATGAAGCTGAAGAATCAACTCCGCGGCAACTTTTTTTCTGCATGAATAACGGTCAAGGGAACACCCATGACCGACCCACACCAAAGCGCGTAATTTGGTTTGTGTCTTAGTAGACATGAACATTGCAATTTCATTGGTTGATAACCTTTTGAGATAGTACCGTATACTAGTACTCGGCTCCCCTGATAATTTATCTCGTATCATACAGCGATTTATTAGTATCACGCGCACTCGCTCAGTTTGCGAGGTGCAACGAGAGATTTCTCATTTAAAGGTGCAACGAGAGATTTCACATAACAGGTGTCCCTAAAAAATGTGAAAATTCTGATTTTTGCACTAATGTAAAGATTTCTAACAAAAATGTGCCCATGTGAAAGGATTCAGCTGAGAAAAATTTCTTAAGTACAAAAATTGTGAAATTCTAATTTTGTATAGGAGCAAATACAAAATTCAGCTTATGTTTTATATTGAAATATAAGCAAGTCAAAATCACCTTTTTTCTCTCTTTTAAGACATTTCTGTAGCCAAAGACAAGGTAAGGAATCTATTTTGTGTCTTATCTATATGAAACATCTACATATGAAGCAAAATATGGGTGGCCCAAAATCTCTCGTTGCACCTTTAAGGTGTCCCTTAAAAAAATATTTATTTTTGCCCTGTTGTAAAGCTTTCCATCAAAAATATCCCCATCTGAAAAGATTAAGATGAGAAATGTTTCTTTGGTACTAAAATTGTGAAATTCTAATTTTGTATAGGAGCAAATACGAAATTCAGCCTATATTTTACATTAAAATATAAGCAAGTCAAAATCACCTTTTTTCTCTCTTTTAAGACATTTCTGTAGCCAAATACAAGGTGAGAAATCTATGGAGTGTCTAGTCTATGAAATTACTATTATGACACAATTAATGTATGCAATTAAGCCTATATACTTGCATCATAAATAACTCGCTTGATGAACTTGGAAAGCAGAAGCAAAGCGTTGAGCTATAGGCCTATGGAAATAATATGAATTTTATTTAAAACAAGGCTCAGCTTAGTTTTTGATAATGAACTTGTAAATTCATGTCTACTGAATTATGAAATCGTTATGCCCTGTTTGTTCTCATGCAATACGAAAACTATTAATTGTTTGCGTTCGTATCGCATGAGGCGGAACTCAAACCAGTAAATTTTTTCGTAGTTCATGCATGAACAAACTAGGAATAACTAATATAATTGCTATTTTGTTTCGTGTTGGTAATTAAATCGCTAATTGAAGAGCGGCTTGGTCGTCATCGTCTGCTCTTGCAGCTGTATGCCCCTCTATTCAGCACCATTTGCAGCAGCAGGGAGGGCTCCAGCAGCAATCAACCTGCGCCGTACCTTGTTGCATTTGTTGCTGACCCCCCTTCTCAAACTTTCACCGTTAGACCCCGTGGTTGACCCACCGAATTCTTTCTCCGCTTGGGCGATGATCGCTTTGAACTTCCTTTCCTTTCCAATCGATCTCTTCTCAACAAAGCCTCCACTTACTGCCGTTTGCCCACCCTTGAAATTAAACATGGCCAGCTCTTCATCTGTGTACACGGTACTCAAAAGAAGGGAAACGAACATGGGCGCCGCCAGGTTTCCTTTGTTAACGATCCGCATATACGCATCCCTGTCAACGGGAACGAAAGAATTGATGTCACCAATGACGACGACTTCATCCGTTGTTCCAGCAAGAAATCTTGGGGGAAGAGCTGGAACTGCAAGGGGTGTGTGTTGAAGATTTGGCAGTGGAACCCGAGGACTTCCGCCTTGATTGTTATCTCGTTCCAACTTGTCGATGATTACTTTCATCGAGGCTGCCATTTCCTCCATGGTCGTTTGCATTAGGTCCAATCTTCTTCTTCATAGCCTCGAACTGTTGCTTGTGATCACAAGTGCAGAGGTTTATGTCTACAGAAAAGAAAATAATAAAACAAATGAAAGTATTACACAAAAAGCGAAATCATCGTTAACTTGTCAAAATTAATAAACTCAAAACCTCTATACGACCTCATGTACGAGTGTGGATTGTGATGGGGGGGGGATATCTTTTGAGGTGCAAGGTATATGCCATATTGGAAATAATATGCCAACGGTATACTTCCATAACCGACTTTAATCTCGGAGTGAACTCGGTGCATGTTTCAATGTGATTTTCCCACAAATTTTAAGTAATTTGTGATTAATAATTAATAAGTCTTCCGAATTATTTCGAAATATACATACACAATTGCAAGCTTGCCATCACCAATTCAGGTGTGTCGATGGCTGTCGTTACCAATAAAACATGGGAAGTTTCAGAGTTTCCCAAATTGAATACAAGGTGATATGTTATATAGCTGTCAGATTATTTTTCTTTTCGCAAGATTTTTGACACAGATTTTTATAGATGGTGCATAGATACCGTGAGTACACATTGTTTTACTAAGAAATATGTAATGTTATACCTACCCAAGCTGTCAACTGGCGCAGCTGTGAAGTCATCTTGTGGTAGTTGACGGGGTAGGGGATCTTTTGGTGGTTCTGGTTCAAGTGGGCGGTCATCAGGCTGCGGGAGGGGTTCTTGCTGTTGAAGGGGTAGAGGGTCATTTGGTTGTTCTGGCTCATCCTGAAGTGGGCGGTCGTCTGGCAGCGGGAGGTGTTGTTGTTGAAGGGGTAGGGGGTCCTTTGGTGGTTGTGGTTCATCCTGGAGTGGGCGGTCGTCTGGCAGCGGGAGCTGTTCTTGTTGTTGAAGGGCTACGGGGTCCTCTGGTGGTTGCGGTTCATCCTGAAGTGGGCGGTCGTCTGGCAGCGGGAGCTGTTCTTGTTGTTGAAGGGCTACGGGGTCCTCTGGTGGTTGCGGTTCCTCCTGAATTGGGCGGTCGTTAGGCAGCGGGAAGTGTTCTTGTTGAAGGGCTACGAGGTCCTTTGGTGGTTGTGCTTTATCCTGAAGTGGGTGGTCGTCTGGCAGCAGGGGGCGTTCTTGTTGCTGAAGGGGTAGGGGGTCCTTTGGTGGTTGTGGGTCATCCTGATGAAGTGGGCGGTCGTCTGGCTGCGGGAGGCGTTCTGGTTGATGTCGAAGGGGGAGGGGATCCTTTGGTGGTAGTGCATCCTGGTGAAGTGGGTGGTCGTTTGGTAGCAGAAGGGGTAGCTCTGGTTCTTGTGGGAGTAGGGGGTCCATAAACAGCAATCGGGATGGCCGTTGACGTGGGAGGCGGTCTTCAGCTGATGCTAGTCGCGAGCCTTCATCTGCCTTTCTTTGCTTTTTGTCAACTGCAGTGAAAAGAGAAAAGGACAATGTTATCGTAAATGCCTACATATAGTTATATAAACAAGAGATGCATTATACACGTCTATTTCGGTTTTGGGGGAATTTTAGATTAATATATTAAGCGGTACTGAATCAGTTCAGTGAAAAACGAAGGATTTCTTATACTCCATAAAGCTACCAATTTGAGGGATGTTCGAGGTACCTTTCCATTCGGCTCATAAAAGTCTTACAGATTGATTCTGATCACACACTGCACGCCAAACCAAAAACACACACACAAAACAAAAACAAACACCAACAACAACAAAACCTCGGGATAAAATACAAACGCACGTTTGTATGTATACGCCTTAAAACGCTATCATTCTGTATTACAATGTGCTTGGTTAAAGGTCCATTGGCCGATCGTTAATAGCCTCGTCCCCAGGTACCCCAGATTTCGGAAGTGGTCAACATTTTGGTATCAGAAGCAAGCTACTATTTTTCTCTTTACCCTGTGAAATCTAGGGTAGGACGGTTGGTTGGAGTTATGAGCGCAAAGTGCCATTTTGGTCGACCAATAGTAATTTTAACACAGTACTTATGGGGATTACAAAATCACGTTTTAGCTATACATTTAAAAAAAAAAGGGTGAAATATCGGCGCGAAACTTTACACCCCCGATAGGGTTTTTGCGATGAAGGCATTATATCAAGATTATACTTTATATACTTAAATCGGGCCACACCCCCCCCCCTTAACTAGAAAATCAAGAAACTACATAGGAAAATTTTTGGTGAAAATTTGTCTGTCACATACCATTGTACGTTCATTGCGTTCGCTAGATTATAGCTTTCATTTAAACCAAAAACTGAAAGAAATATGAATCAAAGGGTAAAAACGGAGAAAATAGAGAATATATAAAGAAACGTGTAAAAAGAAAAACAAAGGAAATAAAGTGGTACAACAATTGAAAAATCTGAAAAAAATAAGAAATGTTTTATTTTTGAGAATGTTGAACAATAAACAATAAAAATAGGCTAATACCTGCACGCGTTAAATGCTTTCTATGAAGATGACACACCACTGGACGAAATGCAATGCTAATTCTATTAAATTTACATTTGCACAAAGACTAACTACTTTGACACAATTGGACAGCTTAAATGACTATAAGAGATGAAATGGGACAGAATTATACGAATATCGAAATTAAATGACCAAGGTTTGAAAATATTTGACCAAAGACGAAATTAAACACAACAAACAGGCAAAATTGTTTGATTTTGTGATTTGTAATTAAAAAAAATATGACATAAAATAAAATTTAATGGAAACCGTTGATAAATAACCGGGAAAGACTCCTACGGGACCGAGTACACGTCATTTAAAAATAAGAAAACCGAGTTTAAACTATAACTATATTCATAAGGATAAAGGAGAGACCCTATTTCATTTTACGAAAATTCCTCTCTATATCCCATCTGTAAAAGATTTTCGTCCGAGACTTTAATCGGTTTGATATAGCACAAAAACAAAGCGGAATATGGACTAAAAATCGGCGACCGATTTGTGACATGTTTTTGCGAATAAACACCCAGTGCACAACAATTTAGCGCTTTTCAAGATTTTACAGGATAAGTGAGAATTTGACCTCTGAGGTCAGGGGACGAGGTTATTCGCAGAAGGTTTATACAGACTATATACGTACCTTGGTTCCTTCTAACTTTTTCAGGTGTGTTGGTGATGTCTCCTAGCGCCACTATAAAAAAAATACGATGGAGAAACGGTTCAAGACATAAGCGATTATTATACTTGACATACATAAAGTAAAGCGGGGTAATAAGGACCCCCGGGGCATTATGGTCCCCCTTGTAAGTTTTAACTGGGAATGGTAGGAGTGTTCCTCCTTTTGCTACTTGAAAGAACATCATTTGACAACTGAAATTCAGTTATTAACGGAGGTAGTGTCCTTAAAGTTATAAGAAATATTTTAAATTAAAATTTTCAACACGTTTTCTTCTTTGTCAGTGATGCTTTAAAACATCCCCATTTTATCGTGAGCCTCGGTCTGGAGGTTGTTACCATGGCAACATAAGGTACTGCCATTCCCCATGTATCAGTACATGAATCAGATTCCTAGCTTACAATTACTTTAAAAATCGGCTGGATAATTGGTGTATGTGTGATCTGGGGGTAATATGGACACCCTATATTCCCATGTAGAACATTTATGGGACGGGGCAATATGGACCATATGAGGTCCATATTACCCCGCCCTATTGCAAATAACAGGGTGGTCCTTATTGCCGACGCATGGGGTAATATGGACCCTTTGCAAAAAAAAAGTTTGAAAGCCTATATCTTTTATTTGGTTAGAGATGAATGAATATCTTTTGGTCTGTACCTACCCATGAACCAAAGCTTTCAATTGATAATGAAAAGTCATTAAAGAATAAAATACAATTCTTGGAAATTACTATCTTGCTTAAGGGGTCCATATTACCCCACTTTACCCTATTCGTTTTAGTTGTCGGCCTCTATATTTTTTCAAGGAGTAGAGAGTTTTCTTGCATTTTTTTTACAAATGTGCTGAAATCACAATCACCGTTTAACGTTACTGCGCAATACCAACACGCCAAACTTTTAATATATACGCATTATTATTTTATGATAGGATATGCTTTTTTTGTATGTTTACTTGCGCTATTTCCAAATAATTTGTTTATTCCGATCTTATTCTACACAAGCCCGCGCCGTCAGCCAACGACAACTTGGTAAAATGAACGGGGACCAGCATAATATGGTCAAATTTCCGAACACAAAGATAAAACAGAAATCTGTTTACAAATTTTATCATATAATCATACATGAATGACCTGATCACGTTCTGATTTTCATGCTGTTTTCTCCTATAGCTCACATCACCGATTACCACTTTTATAACGTCCAGGCGTTTGGATAGGAGCATAATTTGTTATGTACTACATTGGCCTATAGGATACTGTGTTAATAAATAAGGTTAACCATTTGGAGACGTATTTGTGCATAACGTCAAAGTGAAACATTTCCTGGTGTGGTGGGACTTACGTTTCACTCGATCGGATAACGAAAAAACTTGAACTTTCTTCTTTTGGATATCAAAATATTTTTTTATGTAATAAAGTGGGGACGAGGTTGTCGATCGGATCACACGCATTTAAAAAAAATGAATCGGTGATTTTTTAATTTATATACATGCTTAATGTACAAACCTTGGGGCGCTCGCTTTATGCCTCTTTCCCCCGTGTTCTCTGCAACAAGGTACTCGTAGCGATGAATACCACGTGAGCACGTGACCTGTAAGAAAATAAATTAAACCGGGCTGATTTCATACGAGGAATAAAATACGAAGAGTAAAATTGAGTCATAAAAACGTTATAAAACATGATGCAAAGTGCATCACGTGCAGCGTTTGGGCAACATTAACATGGTAAATCGATCGAATTTACGGGTCAGATTCACTTTAATTAAAAATTCTCATTTTAAGATAATTCGGGGGACGAGGCTGTCGATCACCAAATTCCCCCTTAAACATGCAAGATAACGCAAATTATACCGGGTAAGGTACATGAAGATGAAAGATCTGATTGAAATTGGGATCGGGTTTGCTTTAACCATTCTGTATAATTTTGAGCGATTTTATAAGGCTAAGTCTTCTAATGAAAGTTAACTTAACGATTAATACTTAGGAAAACACGCACACCACAGGGATGTGGGTGCAACTAACAAATCCTGAAAGTAGCGATGAAATCCTGAAAAGCGCATAAATTGGAGCATAAAGGGCTCAAACGGGCTGAAAATAATAAAATTGCGGAAATTTTGAGTAATCCATTTCCTAAAATTCGTGAAATTTCCTGAAAATTTACATCCTGACACCAAAGTATTGATGATCATAAATAGACAATATTCACACTTTATTGACCATGGAGTTGAAAAAGGATTGTTAGTTTAACAGTTTTTGAGATTTTACAAAATCGTGTCTCCCACGATCTTACAAATGTGACCAATTCAAATCGGACCAATCCGATATAATTGCGTAATTTATTTTAACAATTGTTGGTAGACCATGCTTCCTTTCTTTGTCCCTGATATTTTGGAGAGACATAAGTCCTTTTGATTTGAAAAGAAACCTTTAAACAATTAAAAACGGTTAAACCCATTAAAAGGATTTGCTCCTGAAAACAGAACTGTTTTTAAATCCTAATAGGCTAACATGTCACAACACATTATCAGCCTGTTCACACCTAAAATTGATCCAAGAAAATAAAGAAAAACGGCCTACTAAAAGAGCTGAGGTACCGTGTTTGAAGTTGTCCGCTCCTGTGTGCAAGCTCGCCGTCAAATAGTTACCAAATAAAAGATGCCAGGGCTCAATGGATTAACTGAATCATTATCGCATTACACACATTAACTCTTTACCATAAATACTTATCTCAGCTAGTCTGTTGTATACAAATAATAAAGTATTTATTAGTATAAAGTTAATCTCTTGTAAACCAATGCCTTTCATGCAGCTTAATAAAGAATAAGATTAAAATAGGTTGAATAAAGAAAGGAAACATGTGTCGCGTGCGTTTCTTCTTTTTACATTTTTACTCGGCCATATGCATGGATACCCACTGGGATACAGAGGTGTTTACGAATCATTATGCATTGGTATCATTGAAAGTTGAGGATATCCTTCTGTTTACTCAAAAAATAACAACGTATCTGGCTTAATTGGGCAGGCATTAGCTGGATTGCATTTTCGGAATTTGCATTGTGCAGTACTCCATAACCCACATGTCTAATAGGGAAACCGAGGCAAATGAGGCAAAAAGATTAAGAGTATGGACGTAAATGCACTATCAGAGATTTGCTAAATTAGAAAATCGAAAAAAGCATGAACATTTTTTACACGTTTCTAATAAGTACCGGTATCCTTAAATACCTCGCCACTTTTGACAATTACTATTAACATTATGATCTTACGCGGTATCTATAGTCACAAAATTGACTAGGATATATATAGTCAAGCTTGACTAGATTCTAGACAAATTTGACAAGACTCTATAGTCAATTTTACAAGTTTGCCACTCAAATTTGACTAGAAACCCTCGTAAGATCATATGTTATGAAGTGTTTAGAAAGTATGGACACAAACATGTTTTGATCATGTATAAATCCTAAATATGTTTAGGGTTTAAACATAAGAAACATGTATAAATCCTTAACATGTTTAGATTTTAAACATAGGCTAAACATGTTTTTGTCCATACTTTTCTAAACACTTTTTACAGTGTATACTTGGTACCTATAGTCAAAGTGACGAGGTATTTTTAAGAGTGTACATCCTGCAAATGATAAGACCAAAGCAACCTAACATGGTCAGAATCAGATATTCTTGTCATTTACTCTCCGTACGGACACTTACTATACAACACGTAATTGAATGGGGATTTATATCTTTAAGCTTTGAACAGCGCCGTTTTCTTCCTTTTCTATCAATTCTTCAGTTGGAAAAATTAACTTATGCGAATTCTTCCAACTTGTCCTTTACTCTTAAGCTATTCTTGCAAATTTCAAATATTTTGACTCTTTCGGGTGGATCAAATAGTGTCTTTGAAACTCTTTGCGTAATCAAAAACTGCACTGTTAGAACACTGTTTAAAATGTTGCTGTTTAAAAAGAGGCTTCTTTAAAGCACCGTTGTTTAAGTTTTAAACAACATTGTTCAGTTTGTTGTTATAAAATTTTGCCTTAAACAAGGTTGTATAAGTTTTAAACACTTTTAAACAACTCGCAATTTTTAACCAACTGTTGTTTACCATGGTCATCGCCCAACCTTGTTTAAAAATCAAATTAAACAACTTGTTTAAATTTCAAACAACTGATGTATGAACTTTTAAACAAATTGTTTACACGTTTGATTTTTAATCAAGTTGTTTAATTTTTAAACAAGGTTGAACGATGACCATGGCAAACAGCGGTTGGTTAAAATTTGAAACAACTTTGTTAATTTTGTTTTAACCGTGTGATAATTACTATTTACTGATGATGATTTGTGAAAGCAACGGTAAAAGTATGCAATTTAGAAAAAAAATAACAGAAAATCAATTTCCCATGTACTTCACCGCGTGTTATCAATAGGTAACTTTCGGGAGATTTAATATTGCATCATGGCGACACCATACTTGGTATGTTGGCACGTTTTTGGTCAGCAATGGATAAAGGGGATTGCCATAAACTCTGATACTCTGATCAACCAGGTTGATTAAACAAATATATTGAAATTGATGTTAACGGTGCAACGAAAGATTTTGCGGCATTTGTATTTTCTGCAATATGCAGTGGTTTTATCTAATACACACAAACTAGATCCCTTTGCTTTTATTTGGCTAAAGAAATGTCTTAAAAGTGAAAACAAAGGGCGATTTTATATGCCTATACTTCATATTCATTATAAACCATTATAGGCACACCTGTTTATGTGAAATCTCTCGTTGTATCTTTAAGAAGTAACAACTTCAATATTATATTTGACTCATTTTTGTTGTTTTTTTGTGGCATACGGGGTTCATGCACGGGCCCATTGATACAAGTGTATCAATGAACGCATTTACCCCGTAATGATTGTTTTAAAAGTTTTTTGTATGATACAGCAAAGATTTGTTTTATCTCGTCTTCCCCTCCGCCGATGAAAAGAAAGTGGTCAACACTTCAAATTATACATGAAGTGCTGAGAAAGTATGGACAAAACATGTTTAGATTATGAATAAATCCTAGAATTGTGCACGTTTCTTCTGTATGAATTCTAAATGTGTTCAGGATTTAAACTTGATCCTCGTGTCACCCCACATAAGACCCCTTGTCTCAATGTATAAGCATACCAGTATGAACTTGACCCACGACTGCACTAAAAAGTGACAATAAGTTGAATAATATACTGTCGCTACGCGACCGATAAAAAGTGCCTACCAAAATGTTTAAATGTGTGACACATGCAGACGGACGACCATAAAACGTAAAGAAAGTAATCCAAAAAAGAAGATTCATTACGATGCTCTGAAAATATACTATCTGAAGAAAAACATGAAAAATGGCAGCCACAGCTCGCCCCGCCCGCTTAAAAGATATCACCAAATCGCTTATAATCATTGCGTAATTATTTTAACAATTGTTGGCAGCCCAAGCTTCATTTCTTTGTCCCTGATATTTTGGAGAGACAGAAGTCCTTTTGATTTGAAAAGAAACCTTTAAACAAATTAAAAACGGTTCATAAACCCATTAAAAGGATTTGCTTCTGAAAACAGAACTGTTTTTAAATCCTAATAGGCTACATGTCACAACACATTATCAGCCTGTTCACACCTAAAATTGATCCAAGAAAATAAAGAAAAACGGCCTTCTAAAAGAGCTGAGGTACCGTGTTTGAAGTTGTCCGCTCCTGTGTGCAAGCTCGCCGTCAAAAAGTTACCAAATAAAAGATGCCAGGGTTCAATTAATGGATTAACAGAATCATTAGCGCACTATACACATGAACATTTATTAGCAAGTTAATCCTCATAAACCAATTTCTTTAGTACAGCTTCATAAAGAATAAGATTAAATAGGTTGATGAAAGAAAGGAAATATTTAGCGTCCGTTTTTCTATCGTTTTTTTTTACTCGGCCATATGCATGGACAGTGCAGTTAGCGTACTTGTACGTATACACGTCACCAAATTATGAAGAAATACAAAGAATTTTTTAAAATCCTCTCGGGATTCTCAGTTTTGAGACGAGAAAGGATACTAATTTTAGAACTAATGCCAAACATTATTTACAAATTCTATGCGTCAAATTTTTGAATTCATGTGTCGAATATAATTATTGAAAAAAAATATCACCGATGACGTCATATTAATTTTCTTAATTAATCAATATCTGTTATTTGAAAAAAGATATAAAAAATCCGCACATACATTTTGTTGATAAGCTTTAAAACTCTATGTAGTGAAGATTGCAGCTTCAGAACTTTAAAAATAAACTGTCCCGGGGTGAAATGTTAAAATGTTAAAACAGACTTATTAATTTTAAATCCAGATAAAGTTTTGTCCCGCTAACAAGCCTTATAGATTTAAAAATAAGTCCAAGGATTTACTGAATATTATTAGCGAAAACAACGGTACAAATACGACATTTAGAGAAAAATAGCACAAAATCATTTTTCACATATGCGTAATCAATAGGTAACTTTAAGGATATTGCATCTTGATGACGTCATACTTGGTATGTTGGTACGTTTTTGGCGAGCAATAAATTTAAAAGGATCTATCGCTTAAACCCTGATACGTAATTGACATATATCCGTCACTACTTTTGTTTTTTGGGTTTTTTTTTACATTTAAGTCCAAAGGGAAGTTTTGTATTCTGCAACCACATCCTTCAACATGTAGTTTATTCCTTTGAGGCTGCCAAATTCATAATAGTGTGGTGGCACAATATACAAAATGCTTTTCATGTGTTAAAAACCTAATTGGATCGATCTTGGTGTTTTGGGGTTTTTTTGGGGGGGGGGGTGGCATACGGGCTTTATGCATGAAATCACAGGTTTATACATGTACACTGTAAATCTAAGTTGTTAAAAATATAAACTGGTTGTGTAATAACCAAATTAAACAAGTTGTGGATTTTTTACACAACCTCTGTATATGTGTATACAAATTTCCACAACTTGTTTAATTTGGTTCTCATACAACTAGTATAGGTTTATATGTTTAACAACCCCATTTTTTATACAACTCCTTTTTAAATAAGCGATTTAGTGTTGTAAGAATGAATGAACGAACTTAGCCCGTATATGAACGCGTTGATAGGTTTCATAATTTGATACAGCAAAGGCATATTTTTATTTCGAGTTAAAATCGCCCGATAAATCTACACAAGACCCATGATCATGATGATGGAAACCGAAATGTGAATGAATACGATGTATTTCAAAAAGTGTTAATTCATGCTAATTAATTGCAGTAAGGAACTTAAATTAAACGTTGTAGTTAGACAGGGACACCGGGGAAAGCTCGCTGACCATGCTGACGTTGGGAAAAGAGTCAGTTGTTTTGTACAGTGTGGTCCAAAAAGGTTTACACTTTTGTATCTGTAAATCTCTCAAAAGTGGGTGGACATATAATTTTTTGAAGTTATTTATTAACTACAATATCTTGTTATAACCTGGTAAAAACGGCGTTCAAAACAAAGCTAAAATAACAAAATGGCGGCCAAATAGCGAAAATGGCCAAAACTCACTTTGCACGCACGTAAGTCTATGGGACAACCATTATGGTTAACAGAAATCAATACCATTGCGTGAAGTGGAGGCCTACTCACTTAACAAACTACTGACCACCCTTCGAGTTTATGTGAAGTGTTTACCATTTGAACATGAATGAGAGAATACCTCAACCGTAAACTGAACTTGAAATGCCTATTTACATAATAATTAAGTTGATTTTAATTGGGGAAAGATTTTAAATTGAAAGATACATGCATGTTTTTCTTGCCGTGACTGATGATCGAGACTCTGCTTGTACGTTTTCGAAGTTTGCGTGGTTTGGGACAAGATCATAAAGAAGGATATTGCAGTCGTTTTATTTTTCAATTTATAAGAGAAACTTGAAATAATTTTGGATGGCTTGATTCTTATCTTTGTGGTTATTATTAAATACCATGTCCCATGGTGCACTGTTCAATGTGTGTATCAATCTTGGATATAATTCATGACTGCCAACAGAGTGCCGGACAGAGTGCCATATACTTTATACCTGTGTGCAAAGTGGTTTTTGACCCTTTTTCTCTAGATGGCGGCCATTTTGTCATTTCAGGTTTTTTTTCAACGCCGTTTTCACCAGGTTCCAACAAGATGTTGTAGTTAATAAATACCTTCAAACTATTTTGATATGTCTACGCACTTTTGTGAAATTTGCAGACGAAAAAGTGTAAACTTTTTTTGGACCACTCTGTATAGTCTGCGAATTGAAGAACATCTACCTCAACTTCTCATTACACTTTAAACTAAAATGAAAGGAACACATGTACATTTCCAGCATATATTTATTGAAAACTAATGGATAGACTGGGACCTTCAATGAATACCGTAGAAAGTTTAGATCAAGGAACACGATAATAGTCACATGGCACTATCCGTCGGTTGGCTATTTTCTGCCTTTTCCCTTCATTTTCAGTTAAGTGATTTTCGTTTTAGTTACACTTACATGCCACCGGAATATCGTCAACTTTTACTTAGGCAGCATGATAACATAAAGACGCTTCGTCTGGAAGTGGTTCTAGAAGGCCAATTTAATCAAAATGAAGGTGTATTTCTTGTCAGACTTTGCAATCTGAAATAGCCATTGCGATTTAAACCCACTCGGGTGCTGAGATATTTACAATTCTCGAATCAACGCATATCATCCATGAAACAGAGGAAACGAAGCATACAGTTTTGACAAACCAAGGAGGTATCATAGTTTTTAAAAACCTCTTGGACCAAACTTAACCATTCCTTATTGGCCAGCGAGTATACACAGAAAAAACGCTGTTCGAAAAGTTTTTTTTTTTAAAACAGTTGTTTTAACGGTTTAAAACCACGTTGTTTAACGGGTGAACTGGTTGACTTCAGTTCACCCGTTATAAACGGCTTTTTTAAACTTTTAAACAAGTGTTTAAACTTTTTTATACAGCGTTTTTCTCTGTGTAGAAATGCTTCGAATAAATACGTTTATCAGCACTACATTAAAGCCATGAACAACAATAATTATATTCTTACCTGCCGAATATAAGGGTCATTAACAACTACCGTGTCACAAACAGTACTTCCATCTTACTCCTAAAATGTTGACGGCAGAACCAGCGCAGAGTTTTTTGGCCTCCTCAATGCCGAGATGCCCTGGTACGGTTCTGATGATCTTCTTATCTAAGTCCCGAGATATGATAGGCAAACGTACACTAGCCAAGGGCAGCCAGGATGTGGTCTTATACGTCGTCCACTTTACTTGGCATTCGTCATCGTTTACGCGAATCACCTTGGCTTGAAGGAAAATCCCAAGTTCTGGGTCGATTGCTTGGACCTCTTCATCTTCCCTTTTCGACATCTCTTGCGGTCCGCATCTCAAAAATATATGATATAAACGTCTGTTAGGAGAAAAAGCGAGCGGTGCGAGCTTGTAAACTTTTCGATTTGCGAACTTTAAACACCCTTTCGATCGTTGACACAAAGTGGCACACCCTTCAAGCCTCAATGACCACTGGCTTTATACGGTCGTTGTTTGGGGGACTGACCAATCACCCGATTAATTGAATCACGTGAGAGCGGACACCAAAGACAATCGAAAACTTTTACGTACACGGTTAATTGAATCACGTGTGAGCGGTACCAACGATAATCGAACATTGGCGGACACGTAGATTTCGCAGTATTACACAACGAAGAAACGAAGTCAACAAAATGAAGCGTGCTTTGGCGTGGCTTCCATGATATTCGTCACATTAGTTCTGCATTCGACTTTGTATTCGATAAAAGTGTAGATGCAGAATGGCTAACTTTGGCAGAACTTACTCTGTCGAGAGAACTTATGCACCATATTCTGCATCGAAGACGTTCCGCACATATCCCGTTGACAACATATCTCAGTCTTGTAGATCATACGAAGTTCCATCAACGTGCATCAGGACGTATGGTGTTTGTGAGGGTTACGCACATGAGGATCGTCAGGATTGTTCACGCACACCATCAACAAGTAGAACCTATGCCGCAACTCCGAAAATTCCAAGGTCAAAGAAGAAAGGTGCTGGGATGTAGTAGACGAATAGGTCGACCTGCTATCGAGAAGAAGTTTCCCTCAGTTGGTACAACTCTCACAAATTTACTGGCCGAGAAAGGCTTCGATGCCGAACGCAGTAGAGCTGTACCTACGGGACAAAGTGGTTTATCGCTTGAAGAATGCAGGGATGGTCTTTTGCAGAATGTCGAAGGCCTACGAGGAGAGCACCCCAAACTTGGTAAGTCTTATTTTATTTTTATAGTATATATAAAAATTGCCATAGCCATATAGGCCCATAATCTTCAAAGAAATACATCTACCAAACTCTTAAAGGGATAAGCAGCGATAATTCAAGAGAATAAACATGTGGGGATGCATTTTTAGCTTATATAAATCAAAGATAATCATGTACAATTCCATATATTAATGTATCTAACAAAAACACCAAATAGTGAAAAGAAATTGAAGTATATGAGGACATTTAATACGTATCCCGCAAGTAGACATGACGTAAACAATTAACTGATTGTGGTTTACACAAAATAAAGATCAATACTATTTGTTTGAGGTCAAACTGAACAGGTCACGGTGCACAACAATACGCTTATAAATCTAGGATATTCACACGGAAAGGCTTTTCTGATCTCAAGTCGGCATTTTGACGGAATCATATATAAAAAGTGCTGCCTTATCTTTAATAATATCTTAAACAAAAATACCCAAGATACGACTTCTGATGGTTTTTTCGATGTTTTGGTTCAGCAAATTGCTGCTTTTTCCTTTAATCGTGATTACAATGTCTGCTGTATATATACGGGGATTTTGCTGGTCACGGCCACTTTCGAGTTAAGCAGGGCTTGAAATAAGGATTCAGATCCAGGAGCAATTGTTGGTGTTTTTAACATTTTATTGCACCTGGTCTATACAAATGTACACAGTTTTGTTTCAGAACCAGGGGCATTTTGCCTTTTACATGTTTTAGCAGGGGTAAATTTGCCCCTTGCCCCTGCTTATTTCAAGCCTTGGAGTTAAGGCGCTGTAAAATAACCACCATTTCACATGCATCTTTCGCCGTGAAGTGGTTGTTAAAACGGGTTCCCTGTTGAATGTTGTTATATTTCGTATGCTCGTTTCGTGCCAAAACCGGAAAAACCCGCCCCGGAATTTGCATTAATTGGCCTATTTTTAACATTGCACAAACTCGCCAAACTGCCCACAGCTTACAAGCAGCACTAAGACCACAGAATACAGCAAATCCTATAGTTCCGATTGCGTCATCACATGCAAATATACATAACGCAATGGCTGGTCAGGTCATCGACACGCTAGCCCTGCTCGGTGTTCAAAAGTTAACGTTTCTGTTACATTTTAGGTTATCAGTTGCGCTTTCTTTTCGTTGTTGAATTTTCAACAGTGCAATTCTTCATATATAAAATGGTTTGTTTTCAAAATAATAAAACGGAAATAACCATTCGCGGGCCGCTATATCATTCAGCTCAGCTTCAACGAGCCAGGCGTGCAGGCAGTGGTGTATGCAGCAAGCGCGATTTTTTCTCTATCATCTGATCATGTTAAATGTTAAGAGTTTGTTTTTAAAGAACGACTCATCTTCAACATTGTTTGTTTAGAAAATATCTTTTTTTAGAAAACATTAAATAAGTCGTTAAATATGAACATATTTAAGATTTTGCGTTTAAAGGCGACTCATCACCACTGTTCATATAAACGCTAAGAGCTTGTGTTCGCACAAAAGTACGTTCTAGCTTCTCACATCAAAACGGATTGAATATCGGCGTGGAAACATCACAGACGGGGTTTTTTGAGTGAAGGCATTCGACAAGATTAAAATTTATATATACTTAAAAAAAATCGGTGTTTTTAAAATTTAATTATGATTTTATTCATAATCCAATTTCCTTCACCCTTGTTTGTTGACAAATATGTTTTTTATAAACATGTTAAATGATAAGTGTTGTGTCCCGGGGCCACTTGTACTCAACGGTGAACAGTCGCTTGTTGGAAAAAGGCACCCTTTTTACGCGTTTTCTTATTCACGCGTCATACATTGAATCTACCTGTTGAATACAATGCCCCCGGGGTTGTGTTCGTCACTTTTATTAAGAAGGCTAAAAAGGAGAATTGACTTTTTTTTTTAGAAACATGTTAAATAATAAAATAATAGCAAATTAAAAAAAGAAAAAAAGTGACACCTCTAAGATAAAAGGTGCGAAGCGGTTCTAACTTTTTGTCCTCTATAACCCATAAGGTTCTTCAACGACCCAAAAATAAGTTGTCAACTACTGTATAGCACCTTTTATGGTTCTGGTAGGCACCTTTTTGTGTTCTCAGATTTTAAAGACTGCCCTTTTTGAGGTTTCGGATTCTAGAGGTTCCAAATATAGTACAACAAATGTTCTATAGCCGGGGTATTTTCTTAGGGTGCACAAGCAATGTCAATATCGCAACAGACAAGAAAACCAATGAGGCCTAAATGCTTTGTCCCTTTCAGTACAAGTTAATTCAAGTTGGCGTAATATTCCAACTTCAGATCCCCGCTTTCATACAGCTATTTATCTTGAAATTTGCTAGAAATAGCTTAAAGGTGAAGGCTAAGTCCGAGATTTCTCATGATTTTCCAAATAAAATACAAAAGGTCAGAGGAAGCAGCAGTGTTCAAAGATATAAACTTCACGGAATTCCTGTTGTTTTAAGTGTCCGTCGACTGTATTGACTAAAGTTCAGATTTTGTCCTTATTAGATGCTTTTGGGTTATCATGGCACTTGTAGGTATGTTTGGGATACTTGTTACAACTTACAAGCATCCAAACATCTGAATTTATTATGTTTTTTCCTGATTTTTGGATTTCGCTAAACACTGATAGTGCCTTTGTACTTATGAATCGTTTAATTGTACGCAACATGTTTGACAGCGCACAATTTTTATATAGCATTCTGAAGTTTTGTGATTTTTTTGATACAGGTTAGAGGCCCCATCGGTCAAGTTGAGTCACGGTCAACCAAGTACTCAGAAAATCCAATGGGCTTTCGATGTATCATGGAATCAGCTAGGATCCTGTTTATCGTGTAAAGGGCCATGTGTGATCGTTAATAGCCGCGTCCCCAGGGACCCGAGATGTGTTATCAAAAGTGGTCAAACTTTTAGTGTTTTGAGGAAGCTACTATATGCCCTAATATTCATTTACCCTGCGAAATCTTAGGGCTAAAGAGTTGGGGTTTGGATGTTATGAGCGAAAACGTACCCCCATTTTGGTCGACCAATAGTATCTTTATAATAAAAATAAATAAATGTGCAGATTTTTATATAGCACCTTATCACCATTCAATATCAAAGCGCTTTACATTTATTCCGCTGTTATACTAGGAAATCATGAATCATTTTCATCGGTGCTCAAACGTATCCATACTTCGACCCCTATTTTAAGCACGAGCCCTGCGCTTTATCCGTTGCGCCCCACGTGTTCTTTTATGTATACATGGTATTCAATGGGGCTTTCAACATGGCATTTTTCAAGATTAAAACTTTATACGGGCATCCCCTTTTTTTAGTCTTAAATCACTCAGTACATTCATATAGCATGCATTCCGACATGTTGATCGCCCAAAAATCAACAAGGTCGTCCTTGAGGTCGAATTTGAACGATGGTCTTAGTTTGAACCCAGTTAAAAATACGGGGGGTCAAATGCACCAACTAAAAACGTTGGCTTTGAGATTAGACCCACGCCACAAAATGTCTCAAAATGTAATGTTTTATTTTTAACATTTGTTTCAATATCTTATTACGGGGAAAAAATCATATTGCCACAATATCTCTTTCTGCACATGCACACAAACATTTTTAGCAAAAGAATGGGTTTATTACGTTATCAATTTTAAAGCACAAAATATGCCGTCTGACGGCATTATCAGAGAGTTTGCTGGGAACAACTTTTATGTACGAAGTTAAACTCAAGAATAGCTTCCAATTTGTTTAGTTTTTTTTAAATTTTAATTGTGGATGACTTAAGTGGAATTGAAAATTAGACCTCTTAATAACAAATATTAAGGGGCATTTTTCGTGATCTCAACCTGGTCCCCCCGACTTGCCTAAACGTTGAGATTTTAATATCACTGAACCGTTAGCCTTAGTCATCCCGTTTACCTAATCTTACGTGCAATAGTCCATACGCTGCCAGCATCATATTTTTCCGTTTTCGTTGCACCCAATTAGTGGTTAATTTTTCCCATATATCACCTTAAGGGGATGTCCCCCTGACTAGGTTTAGCTATGTTTCCGCCCGAAAAGCTGCACGTTAGCGTGCCCTGCCCATTTCAAAATGGCTGCCATTTTGTGTGGTAAAACCGCCATTATAATTTCATTACAGATACAACTTTTTGTCCACGACTACACGAAACCATTTTTAACTGCCTGAAGGGGCTTACACATCTAGGCGGCCAAGACGGCCGCCGCAGGAGGCATATTTTGCTAATGACTTAAAATGACAATTGTTCACCTAAGAACCTGGGTGATATTTTGGGAGCTCCAAAAAAGAATTCATGGCATGTATATTTACGTACCGTCGTGTTTTTTAAAGATGGCGGGATTATATTCGCTCTAGGGTACGGAAATCAGGAAGAAAAACAGCCCTACCCATCTTTTCGACGTTATTTACACACTTTCTATAGATTACCTAAATCATTTCCAAATATTAAGTGGGGTATTGGACATTTCTAGAGAATCCCTTTACTATTATATAGCTGGTTCTAATTTGGGCCATATAACGTAGTTTAAAACTGACTATATGATCGTCCATCGGAAGACAACAGCTCTATCAATCTGATACAAATAAAATCATAATAAATGGATGTGGACTGTAGTCAGGACTAACTCAGCGACGTCCTAAGGTTGTTTCCCGTCAAAATAAAAACTATGCTTATAGAGTGAACAAATTGTCTATATGTAGAAGGAGAATTGCAATCTTGTGTAAAAGTTTCTTTCGAGCACAAAAAATCAAGGCTATCTTTTTCTGACTTGTACCACAGGCTCATTCTCTCCACTGCCTAATCAGCGTCCGCTCCCAGAGTCAACAATGTTGAGTGGTCTGCAATTATCCATAAGTACAAGAGAAAATTTGCGGTAAAATGTTAACAATAGTTTTCGTTATGGTTCTTATTAGTCCAAAAGGGGTGCGGGGGTTTTTTTCGGGGGGTTTCTTGATGTATGTTCCCCGGAGCGGGTATACCCGCCGCCATCATGAGTTATGATCATTTCCGCAATACACAAATGTCATTGAATCTCTTTTGGTTGCCTCTCAAAATATTACTCGCCATTCTACCCCTCTATTTGGCCAATTTTAGTACATTTAACAAAACGTGCCTCATACCGGCGGCCCATATTGGACACTTACATGTTTAAGTCCACTTCAGGAAGGTAGAACTTATTTCCGTTAGTCCTGGATTAAAATTCCTATCGAAATGAAAATACAATTAGACAGTTTTTCATTTTAAAACAATGGTGGCCATTTGAAATAAGCAGTACGCGCTAAGGTGGAACATTTCGGGCGGAAACATGCCTAATCCTAGTCTGGGGGACACCCCCTTCAAGGTGATATAGTGGAAAATTAAATCACAAGGGGGTGTCTTGCGTGTGCTTGGCAAAAACTCAAATTTTAAGGCTCGTACAGAAACTGGCTTATGGACTACCAAATTGTTTCTATCGGACAGAAGAAACTAAACCACAGGGGGAAAACAAAGCGTCTGTTAAAACGATAAAACCGCAAGATCTGGATCAACTCAAACTTGTGAATAAGCTTTCTCAGGGATATCTAGTGATTTTTTAATATAATAAACGGTATATTACGGACACAATTCATTGGGGGTATAGCACAAAATGACAAAATATTGGTTTTTGGTATTGTTTTTATCGGTGTACGTACGTGTTTGAAGGGTGCATTTGAAAACCATGTCACGCATGCATATCCACCCCGGGGCTAAAGTGGGTTCACATACGAAAAGAAGAAAGAAGTCCACTCCACAATAATTTTACTCGACTTTGGGAAGTGTATTTTAATTTAACGTTGGACAACGTCAAAATAAGGCATGGAATGGATGACGTTGACGACATGGTACTAAGATCAATGAAAGTTTGATTCAGGTGGTTCGCTTCCCGTCCGCACTCCTTTTATCCACCATATGTTGTTTAAAAAGTAAATGTGGTTCAGGATACATAAACGTGTATTCAGCATCCCTGCAACCCCATTTTTTTCAAATCTGAAAAAGAACTGTACTATTTCCCGGTGGCACGTGGAATGATGCGTGAACAAGGAACACGTAAAAGGGTCTCTTTTCCAAGTTTTGTACTCTGTAACTGATGTTTCCCTTTGTGTCCAGGTGTCTTAGAATCATTTCCTTTTAAATAGTAGAGTCCCTGTTTAATTTTGTTTTTCGCGATGTTAGACTTTAAAAAAAGATGCATGAAGACCTAATATACCCACCAGGCCATATTTGCATTCAACTAGAAAATTGTCATGTACATTGAAAAAAATCTACTTATAAGCATTACTCTGATAATTTATAATGGTTGCATTTCGTTATACAGGTCTGTTCAACTGTCCAACGGACCTGTTGAAGCCCCTTAACGATGGAAATCGGAATGCGTCCAAACACTACCGTAAGGTTGTGGACGCAAGGATTCCCAAGAAGAGAATAGCCTTTTCACGAGTTGAATAACGACCATTTTTACCGCAAGAGCGAATATTTAAAGAAGCGGTTTTAAGATTGGCATCGGTGCTGCTATTATATCGGCAGATAACAAGCCAAGGTGAAGGTGGGCGCAGCAATTGGCTACGTCGAGACATCACAAGATCAGACGATTCCATTTGAACTCCCCAGGGCAAAGACCAAACTACTACCAGCATGATTACCCAACACCGGGTTATCTAATCACGCCGGCCGGATATCTGATCATCATTCCCGCAGTGCCAGCGCTGTTCGTAACAGACAGCTACGGTCGTCGCCATTACGCGTAAGTGAAATGGACATTGCAAAACCGCGTTGTTTAAAAGTTTAAACAGTTGTTTAAAAGTTCAAACAAGTTGTTTAACGGATGAACTGAACAACTGTTGTTCAGTTCACCCGTTAAACAACTTGTTGAAACTTTTAAACAACGTTTTCTCTGTTAATTCATATTTTTTGTGGCTGTATAATATAATACAGAGTGTCCCAAACTAAATGCAGTTGATGCTAATGCAATCCTTGTAGTTGGTGCTATAATTTCAAAAATACCAGGATATACATTTTATAACAGATTCTAAAAGGAACTTAAACAACTTCTTAAACAGCGCTTGCAGTGTACTTTTATACTACACATATAGGTGTTTATTGCTTCGACACGAAAATCCGATATATCTCAAATTTAGGTGACTAACTGCATACTGGTATAGTTCTTATTGCTTCGACCCGAAAAATCCGTTAAATCTCAATTTTTGGTGACTAACTGTATACTGGTAGTTCTAATTGACTATTTTTGATTAATACATAAAATTATTTTATCTCTGAATAAAGCAAATAACAAATAACGAAATCTACCCAAAAAGAACAAAACAAAAGAAGATAAAAAAAAAACCATTAAAGTGCAGAATATCGTCACTGTATTTACCTATGCACATTCAATTGAGCAATTAAGACAAAATTGTGTTTGAAGGTAATTTTTGTATATGGAGCTACACGGTTATAAAATGTCGAAAACGCAAGCAACGAGCCCGTGTAATGAGAAACAATATCACAATATTAATTTTACATATTGAGTTTATAGTGCAATATTCGTGTTTTTTTTCTTATAAATGCAGACATCCGCAAACTGGCCCATCAACAGTTATCAATCGAGGCCCATACAACCAGGTAGGCATTGACGAGCACGTCACTGACTTGATACCAATAGTGAAAAGCCTAGTGGAGAGTGGAACTACAATTCTGGGTCTGTTGGTTGATGGAGGTGAGAACCATTCGCTGTTGTAGTGTGACATCAAACCTTTCTTTTCAAATCCGGTTTATAGAAATTTTAATCTAAAATGTGTGTCAAATGATGATTTTATTATTCTTGTGAACGATCGATGCGTTAGTTGGAAAGCGTTGACGATAGGTCACTCCGTGCATTTGCGCATTTAGATTCTGCAAAGCAGGCAGACTTTTAAGTTGCATCCTTTTGCGATAAAATTTCACAGGGTAAATGATACCAAAATTTTGACCACTTCCGGTAAAATTTGGGTCCCTTGGAACGAGGCTATTAGCGATCGGACCACGAACCTCGACAATATTGAAGAAAAAGATAAATCATTACACGATTTTGTTGGAGCAACTATAATAGTATATCATTTTAACCAAGGAATGTCGTAAGATAAGAGAATACACTTGCCTTATAAAATGGTCTTTGTGTTGACAAAGTCTTTTTCGTTTAATGTTACTTTTCTATTTCATTATACTGTTTTTTATGTCTTTATAGGACCAGACTATAATGTCAACCATCTTTCCAACGAGGTGTTTTATGGCAGACTCTTCCGAGAGACCAACCTAGATGCCTTAGTGGTGTTTTCATCAATATTGCCCAGGGCATTCCTCGTTAAACGACATAGAGCGGCTATGGGGACTTTAACCACCGCCGCTTTACATCGGCTTACATCGGTGTTTCTGAGTGATTGCCTCCAGAGGTAATTAAATTGCCGGATATCATCTTGTTCACTAGATATCCTTGAGAAAAGCTTATTAAAAAATTGAGTTGAATCTGATCTTGCTGGTTTGTGTGTTTTAGGGGACAATTACTTGTTTGTCCCATCGGTCCCATAAGAACACTGTTGATTTCTGTACGTTTACGGACAGAAAATACAACACTTGTGGAGCCCGAAATGCCCCTTTAATAAGATTATCCACACAACTAACACCCTAAAAAATGGTAATTTTAGAAATTGTTAAAAAAAAAAAAAAAAAAAAAAAAAAAAAAAAAAAAAAAAAACATTACTTTTGAAATACAAGAGCCTTGTTTGAATTTAGTAATTTAGTTGATTTTTACCCATTCGACGTTATAGACTATAGATTCAGTATTAAGAAATGTTTTTGATATTATTTGTTTGCCAAAAAGTGGAACCTTTTGGGGAAAAATAACCCTGGCCCTTTACCAGCACACCTCCAAATCATGCTTTACGGACAAACAGCATATATAAACGTTCCAGTATCATGAGTATCCAGGGTATAATGATCACTGTTCCAATAACTCCTGATAGAACGGGATAACTCGCCTGACTTTTTGAAGGAGAATTAGGTGAAAATTCGTAGGGCATGAAGCCAACGCAGTTAACCACGAAATTAACACATGTAAATTGGGGTCCGAAAAGAACTACATTAGGTCACATGGGTGTTTTTAAGGTTCATATTACTTAATCAATATTTTGACCCCCATCCCCACTAACGAAAGTCTTAACCGGCACGATATTTCGACGATCTGTTCTCTTATGGGGTTAGTGACCCGTTAAATAAAAGTACAACTCATGGTTTTTTTGGTTGTTAATAGTAGGGATCTCCCACCGCTCCTCAGAGTATTCCTCGGGAGGAAGAAGGAAGCCAAAGAACATCAAAGTCTTCGATGCGCCATGGGGTCCCTTGAAGATGTCTATTGGCGAGACATCAGACCATGATGGACAGCCGGTCACCGTCACACACGTCCCATCATCAGCTGAATCTCACAACGTGTACATGGAGACTACAAAGAGATCCACGATGGTCCATCGGCCAATGGTCAATCTCTCTGCTAAGCTGAGACTCACCCAGCCGTGTACGAACGAGTATAAGTACACGATGTCCCATCATGTTTTTGACCGCAGGATAGGATGTCGATATTTTTAATTGTGATAGTCCTGACTTCGTTCCATGTGTGTCGCGGCCTCCCGTAAGAAACCCAGCTGGAGTGCAAGTGGTGAGGGATTTGCCAACACCAATTCCATCTCAGGATCCGACGCTGCGAGATGACCACTTCGCCACTTACATGGAAGCGTGTGAATTACCCAGAGCAGCTCCGTGTCAATACATGCCCTCGGTAGAGAGAAAGGGTCTAGGCAGATGCGAACAAGGGTGCAAATATGTATTTGCGTCTGTGGCAGATCGAGACAACCACAACAGAAAGATGCACCCGCGGAATGGTCTTGGTGCACGTGCCCGTGGGGGAAGACGTGGCGGCTGGGAAAGACGTGGCCGTGGGGTTGGACATGGCCGTGGAGGTGGCCGTGGACGAGGCCGAGGTGGTCGAGGTGCAAACCCTCGTGGTAATGACTATAACGTGGAGCAGGATAGATAAAACTATAGCATAATTTAGCAGGCCGTTCTTGTATAGACATCTACAGTGAGCGTATAACCCACAATTTAATTAAAAAACAACTTTCTCAAGCAATTATGTCTGAAAAAAATTCTGCATCCGAAAACATTGAAAGTTCTAACCGAATTCGAAGAATATTTTAGGTTCTCTTTATAAGTTATCGTTTTGTAATTTTCAAGATTAAATTTGGCCAAACATATTCTTTGAAAATTTCGAAATTTCACTCTATTCGGATTGGCCCTGACTCTTTTGCATCTATCGAGTATGTTTTGCATATCATACGGAAGTATTTTTGTGGTGTAAAAGATCACATACGTTATGAGAAAAATACAGGCTTTGTAGAACTTGCCCAAACCTGGGGGGACAATTTGATGATTTTAAAGTGGTGCGAGTCAGTGTCATATACAACACGCACAGACATCTTAAAGAAACACCAAAACATTGCCAGTTAACGACACTTTTTGTCATCATTGAAGGTGCAACGAGAGATTTTTGAGGCACCTTAAATAAGTGTTAAAATATTAATTTTCATATAGATTATACCCTTAATATATTTCTACCTTGTATTTTGGCTACAGAATGTCCCTTAAAAGAGAAAAAAAGTATTTTTTGAATTGCTTAATCTGTCAATATAAAGCATAGGCCAAGGGATTTGATTCTTATTTCACTGTTGGACGCGCGTCAGATTTTGCCGCTGTGGCAAAAATTCATTATTTTTGTGAAAAAATTGTTTTTCTTGAAACATGATATAAAACAATTCAGTTTGCTCAAAATATTCAAGCATCCCCTCCTGCTCATTTTAAGCGTTTTCCCTTGGGAGGGGTGTCACGGTATAACATACATAAAGAGAATTCTCTCCAGATTTTTGTCCCGCTTGTCATTATACTAATTGCAGCAAAACTGCTTGAATTGATTTTGTAACGTTTTGAAGAAATAAACCTGCAAATACAACTGTTTTGTAATTAGGCACTTGTCAATCTTTGTTTTAATGTAACACTATAAGGTTAGTAGCGTATTCAAGATGCCGTAGATGTAATAATGAAATGGCAGTACATAATGCAATGATAGTAAATTGAATAATGAAATCGGACCTCGTCACTTTTTAAAAATCTCAACAGGAAACTGGAATCAACTTCCATTGGCCTAAGCTGAATTTCGTTTTGCTCCTATACGACTTAAGAAGTTTCACAATTTTTTTGTACCAAGAATTTTTTCCCACTTAAATCCTTCAGATTGGGATATTTTTGAGGGAAATTTTACATTCAATGCCAAAAATCATACGTTTCGATTTTTTAGGGACACCTGATATTTGAAATAGGTTGCAGATTGTTCTCAGAAAATTAAATCGTTTTCAATCTCATTTTTATTTGCACTACAGATCATTATAAGACCCCTTGTAATCTCAGCAGATAGGCCTATTTTGTTTGTTGATTAGTAAATTTAAAGGCTTGTTTTCCGATTGCCGGATTCGGTACCTGATTTAAACCAGAGTTGAATTTTTGAGATCCTATCTTTCTCAGCATCTTGAAATTTCAACCCCAAACCCAAATCCTGCGCGCGTGCATGTGTGTGAGCGAGCGAGACGAGAGGATAAAATTCGAGGTTTTGACAAACAGGAGGACGTAACTCAAACTGAAAGAAATTTAAGAAATTTTCTTTTAATTCTGCTGTAATACTGCTTTTGAGAAATGCGTGTTTATATTTGCTACTAAGCAATCAATTCATTAATCAAATGTTACACATCTCATAAAGCTCATATATGTTACTGTAAGGCAAACATAAACAAAGACAATTTTAATTTATGAAAGGCAGGAATTCAAGAAATCCTTTAACGATTTCTTTTCCGTTTGATTTACGTCCTCCTGTTTGTCAAAACCTCGAATTTTATCCTCTCGTCTCGCTCGCTCACACACATGCACGCGCGCAGGATTTGGGTTTGGGGTTGAAATTTCAAGATGCTGAGAAAGATAGGATCTCAAAAATTCAACTCTGGTTTAAATCAGGTACCGAATCCGGCAATCGGAAAACAAGCCTTTAAATTTACTAATCAACAAACAAAATAGGCCTATCTGCTGAGATTACAAGGGGTCTTATAATGATCTGTAGTGCAAATAAAAATGAGATTGAAAACGATTTAATTTTCTGAGAACAATCTGCAACCTATTTCAAATATCAGGTGTCCCTAAAAAATCGAAACGTATGATTTTTGGCATTGAATGTAAAATTTCCCTCAAAAATATCCCAATCTGAAGGATTTAAGTGGGAAAAAATTCTTGGTACAAAAAAATTGTGAAACTTCTTAAGTCGTATAGGAGCAAAACGAAATTCAGCTTAGGCCAATGGAAGTTGATTCCAGTTTCCTGTTGAGATTTTTAAAAAGTGACGAGGTCCGATTTCATTATTCAATTTACTATCATTGCATTATGTACTGCCATTTCATTATTACATCTACGGCATCTTGAATACGCTACTAACCTTATAGTGTTACATTAAAACAAAGATTGACAAGTGCCTAATTACAAAACAGTTGTATTTGCAGGTTTATTTCTTCAAAACGTTACAAAATCAATTCAAGCAGTTTTGCTGCAATTAGTATAATGACAAGCGGGACAAAAATCTGGAGAGAATTCTCTTTATGTATGTTATACCGTGACACCCCTCCCAAGGGAAAACGCTTAAAATGAGCAGGAGGGGATGCTTGAATATTTTGAGCAAACTGAATTGTTTTATATCATGTTTCAAGAAAAACAATTTTTTTCACAAAAATAATGAATTTTTGCCACAGCGGCAAAATCTGACGCGCGTCCAACAGTGAAATAAGAATCAAATCCCTTGGCCTATGCTTTATATTGACAGATTAAGCAATTCAAAAAATACTTTTTTTCTCTTTTAAGGGACATTCTGTAGCCAAAATACAAGGTAGAAATATATTAAGGGTATAATCTATATGAAAATTAATATTTTAACACTTATTTAAGGTGCCTCAAAAATCTCTCGTTGCACCTTCAATGATGACAAAAAGTGTCGTTAACTGGCAATGTTTTGGTGTTTCTTTAAGATGTCTGTGCGTGTTGTATATGACACTGACTCGCACCACTTTAAAATCATCAAATTGTCCCCCCAGGTTTGGGCAAGTTCTACAAAGACTGTATTTTTCTCATAACGTATGTGAGTCTTTACACACAAAAATAATTCCGTATGATATGCAAAACATACTCGATAGATGACAAAAGAGTCAGGGCCAATCCGCATAGAGTGAAATTTCGTAATTGTCAAGAATAGTTGCCAAATTTAATATTTAAAATTACAAAACGATACTTATAAAGAGAACCTAAAATTCTTCGAATCGGTTAGAACTTTCAATGTTTTCGGATGCAGAATTTTTTTCAGACATAATTGCCTTGAGAAAGTTGTTTTTTAATTGTGGGTTTTTATTACGCTCACTGTAGAGTCTATACAAGAACGGCCTTGCTAAATTATTGCTATAGTTTTGATTATCCTGCTCCACGTTATAGTCATTACCAACGAGGGTTGCACCTCGACCACCTCGGACTCGTCCACGGCCACCTCCACGGCCATGGCCAACCCCACCGCCACGTCTTTCCAGCCGCCCACGTATTCCCCCACGGGCACGTGCACCAAGACCATCCGCGGGGCATCTCTGTTGTGTTGTCTCGATCTGCCACAGACCGCAAATACATATTTGCACCTTGTCGCATCTGCCTAGAACCTTTCTCTATACGAGGGCCTGTATTGACACGGAGCTGCTCTGGGTAATTCACACGCTTCCATGTAGTGGCGAAGTGGTCATCTCGCAGGTCGGATCCTGAGATGGAATTGGTGTTGGCAAATCCCCTCACCACTTGCACTCCAGCTGGGTTTCTTACGGGAGGCCGCGACACACATGGAACGCAGTCAGACTATTCACAATTAAGAAATATCGACATTCCTATCCTGCCGGTCAACATGTGGACCTCGTGTATTATACTCGTCCGTTACACTGTGGGTGACGTCTCAGCTTAGCGAGAGATTGACCATTGGCGATGACATCGTGGAATATCTTTGTAGTCTCCATACCCGTTGTGAGATTCAGCTGATGATGGGACGTGTGTGACGGTGACCGGCTGTCCATCATGGCTATGTCTCGCCAATAGACATTCTTCAAGGAGACCCATGGCCATCACTAGATCGCCAAAAAAAATAATGGTTACTCAAGAAAATGACTCAGAAATGTTTAAAATTCAGCATGCAAAAATCCCTGAAAATCACTAAATTAGTAAAAATATGATAATTTACTCAATGTGGCACACTATTTTGAAAAAATCATGTGATCACATTTTAAATTTGGGCCCATACGGGGTCGGAAGCGCGAAACATTGAATTTACGTATTTTCACATTTTCAAGAAATGTAACACGCTGGCAACCCAAAAGAATGACCCACATGTAACGACTAGAACTAAAAAAAATTCGCCCAATGCGAATCAGGTGCGAGGGAATTCTCAGCCCACTCCTTCCACCAAGTTACATCATTATTACACCCTTACAGAACTCCAGAAAAACTTGTTACCAGGCCTTGCGGAAAAATTCATATATTATGCAAATTAGATACTTAATTAGATATTTTACTCCAAAATCTAATCAGGTTGAGAACTCATCAACCTAACTCTTTCCACCAAGTTTACTCATACGTAGCCCTTACAGAACTCAATAAATTGGACACAAGTTGACATTTTCTGTGGCCATATTGAACCTTTTCCCTTGACCCTTTTTTTCCCCTACCCCCTGACAGAAGACCCAGGGGAGACCCTGGGGAATGAATTACAATGTGGAGTAGGGGGTTTTCTCTCCTACAATATACCAAAGTTTGGCTACTCTAGCACATCCAGAAAAAAAACATAGTCCGAAGTTCCAGGGTTAACATTTTTTCACGGAAATACGGACATACAGACATACGAACGGACGGACATACGGACGGAAGCCCCCATTTATAGTCTCCCTCCCGAACTTCGTTCGGCGGGACAATTAAAAATAATCACGAGAACTAAAGATACTCGCCTAAAATTCTCAATTCGACGTTAGAGATGAATCAGATTTTTCATTTTCATGCAGTACACATTTATGTACAGTATAACAGTTCATAGGATACATGTATACAAAATTTCCTTTCCTTCCGGATCCGGAATTTTAACAAGTTGTGATTTTCTATATGAAGGACTTCGATTGGAAGCTTAGTTTATTTCACACAGTGATTATTATATGGACAAACATATGTATAATGCAAAAACACAATTTGTTTGAAAATTGAGGGCACCCACCCCGGGAAATCCCCTGAGTCAGGGCCTTTTAAGGCTAAACGTTCAGAAAATATAAAAATCTCAACTTTTTTTATAGGTAAGTCGGGGGTTGTGAATCACGAAATGCCCCATTTGCTGCCTTATATATGATATCACTTGTGACAACCGTCCATGACTTCATGCACGAGATCACTTGGCGTCCAGTCATTTCACCCATATCATGCAGCAGTTTCGTTGATACATATTTGAATGTACTCCCTACAATGGCGGCGTTTTATACTGTTCAAATTTGTGGCCAGGTTATTATAGATTTAAAGAAAATCAACATCTTGTACACTGCAAAAACATCGTGTTAGATTGAGCACCGAGGGTGTTGAATTTTATTACAAGCCGGTGTTTGGAAGGACCACACCTATTGGTTTTAACTTACACAAATTGGTGTTAATATTGACACTACTTTTGGTGTTACAATATCTGACATAACACTTCTTGTGTTAATCTTACAACCCATGTCGGTGTTATTATGTATTTTAACACCCTCCCGGTGTTAATTACTCAACTTGTTAATTAACACCCTCTTTTGGTGGTTAAATTGGACACCACTGGTGTTAATTTAACCCCTCCTGGTGTCCAGGAGGACCCACAACTCTTTGGTGTTAATTTTTTACACCAAATGTTGGTTTTAACTGTGTATCGCTGTAAACATCTAACATGTTAGTAGAAACTGGTTTTTTTGTTTTTCCCATGACAAACGGGTTAAGTGTTGGCATTATGATTGGTTTCTAGGAGTACTGCCGCAGCCGACTTTAATAAACTCGGAGATGAGCAATTGTGCATTCGTTTGCGATTTTATCGTCGCAAAAATTCAATGAGCGATTTTTCCACTCCTGCATTTAAGCGAATTTGTAAAGCGTTTGGAAAATCGCGTAGAACTCTTAGTCGTGCCCGTTGTGGCTCCAGATGGGACTGGTGTTCACTTTATGGTTTTGAAGCGGTTTTCTAGATCAAAATTTTGCGTAATAGAAAATACAGGTCGGTTTTTGATAAAGGTGCCAAAGTGCATTTTCCGGGGGGTGCTCCTACAAGGGGGTCCCCGAAATGAGGTTGATCGTATTCCAAGTGAATTATGGCGATATAGTATCAAATTATATGTTTTGGTCATGACAAAAGTCATGAGATACCTTTAAAAATCCAATATGGCTGCCTTCTACCACAAAATCGAAAATGGCGGCCAAAAGGGTGCATTTTAATAAATAATGTAGACCCCCAATTCCAAATCCAATTCAATGATATTTTAGTTTATACATAAGTTTTTGAACACGAAAAAAGCAATGGAGATACTTTTTAAAATTCAAAATGGCTGCCTTCAGCTGAATCAAAACCAAATGGCGGCCCAAATGGGGGTAAAATGGCGGTTTCAAAATGAAGTATTCAACATGGTGGAAGTCAAATGATGATGGATATTAGTACCTAAGTGTTATTTTTGGACAAAGCAAATCCATAGACACACTTGAAACCAAAAAATGGCTTCAATATTCCACAAAAATTCAAAATGGGGCCAAAATAGGGAATTTTGTATACATATGGGGGCTGAAATTGGACGGTATTTAGGTCAAACAGAACTGGTAATGTGTTTTTTGATGCTTTTGTGCTTACTTAAAACATGTTATGTGCATCATAAGTTCAAATAAACAATATTTTGAGAAAAATGACCGTAAATGCTCTGGAATGCTTTTATTTATTTATTTTAATTATCTTAATTTGTTATTTAAGACGTAAATATAGTCCAAATTACTTAAAAGTGGTAAATTTATGATAAAGCTTGTTTTGAAGATATCAAATACATCAAATCTCAAAAATCAATTTTGGCCAAAAAATCATCTTTTTGCCCAAAAAGGCCAAAAAAAATTTTTAGTTTGGCAAACCACCTCTTATGAGAAAACTATACAATATGAGCAGTTGATCTGAGATGGTTGCCAGCTTGTAAACAAAAATGCACACATAAATTTTTTTGAACACATTATGATACTTGGCTGGCTGTCTGAGGTATTGGAACAGACCCCCAAAATTAGCTGGATCAATTGTTAAATCAATTAGATTGACTATTGCAGTGTACGTCGTGATTGAAAGTTACAATTTAGAGTTTTAGATCATTTCGTTTTGTTTAATAGAGTGTGGTGTTTAGATTTTATAACATTTGATTAAATTTTCTGTATCGATAATGTTGTCACCGGGTATTGAAAAACGACTGGTTATGAAATACCTAAAAAAAACGATTTTGATCGATATTGTGAAAATATATCATTGTAGGCGTATAACTACAAATATCAAATCAGTTAATTCAACTTATGAGATAGGATGAAAAAGCAACTTGAGATGGCAATACTCGTCTATAGAAGCTGCAATCGAGGCGAATTTAAACGCTGTCAGGTGACTTGGACCCTTTCAGAAGTCAATATGGTCCGCTTTGTGTGGACGTCGTCAAAGAACCTTGTTCAACCCTTTTGTCATTCCACTCAAATCGATTTTACTAATTATTTTGTCAAAGTAAAAAATAATTGTGCATTTGCTCGCAAATTGGTAAATTTTACCAATATATGTTACAAATATTGTGTATTTTTACTCTTAACACAACAGTTGACTATAATATTTAAGTTGGTGATATAACTACCAGGACAAAAGAGTTCCAAGTTGCATGAACATTTTTCTAACTTTTTGTATAAGAGTAAATTAAATATTGCTTGTCTTTTTAACCACTGAACTGTTCGGCATCGCGACATGTTGCGCATGTTCGTCATATAACTCATTTAGAGGAGAAACAGAATTTAGATGAAACAATTCTGGCCCGGGTTGGTAATTCGCAACTAAAATTTCCCGCCGCACGAAATGGGACGATGACTATGGTTTGTAATCCGTAATAAGGTTAACACGAGATATTTCAAATAACAGGGTGGCTAAAAAATATCAAAAATTCAGAAGCTTTATATCAAAAAAACCCAATCTGGAAAGGATTCAGCTAAGAAATGTTTCTTTGGTACAAAAAAAGTCGTTAAGTTGTAGGAGCAAATATGAAATTCGGCCTGATTTTCTATGAAATATAAGGCCACCAAGAATTGAAATATCCAAGAAAAAAAAATTGTCCCAGAGACCGCAGCATTTTTTTAAAAATTGGTTCTTATTTTATCCCTTTTTAGGTTTTGTTCACTTGATTTTTTTTTGTAAAAAAAAAATATCAGAAAAAGAAGGAAAATACCGGCGCAAAGCGGCCGAACAAAAAGAGTGGTCAAATGCAATAAAAAAAATACGTAGTTCACATTAGGAATTTTTCTGAAAAAACCCGCATTTTGCATTTGAATTTTCAACCTTCATTGAGACAAATGTTTTGGGGGCCTAAGGATATAAAATGCATCTTTTGTTTTAATATAAGTTTCTTGTATTTATGTATTAGGCCGAATGAAAAATAGGTAATCTATTAAGAGTCTAATCTATATGAACTCGCTATCACAGAAAATAACTTGAAATCTTCGTTGAACTCCTGAAGGTAAGGAAGTTTTTTCTTTCGGGGATATCGCGTAAGTTCCAAAACGGTAAAGATCGAAATTTAATAACGAAATATGCTCAAATGCAGTAAGTTAAAATATTTCTCATGATTCATGGCGACATATAGTTCAGTTCAGGCGGCGCCTCTCTCATTTCCAAATCCCAGGTAAAAGTGGTTAGGTAAATGACATTCCTTTTCAAATGAAAATCATTACCACTCTTCGAACAAAGTGGTGCAACAAAAGAACTCTTTGTCCCATTACAGCACCCTATAAAATAAGGTTATCTAATAACCATTCAAAGTGCTCTAAGACATTTACGAAATTCTGGCCACTTGCAGAAATTTTCCAGACTTGTTAGGGTAAATTTACAGAATAGTCAATTAACGGGACTTTAACAGTGTTTTACAGAATTTTGTCGAATATTATGGAAAAAATGTGTATTTTAACAGAATTTTCCGTATTTTAAATTACGGAACAAAAACAAAGTCCGGCAATTTTGCTGCCGGAAATTTTGAAATATTCCGTAAAATAAAATTAGTTAGGTTTGTTTTTATTTATTGTTTCTATTAAAACAGATTCCGTAAATTTTACGGAATCTGTTCTTAGTTACGGAAATTCTAACAGTGTATGAAGACCTTCAAAAATTTAAATAGGCCTATGAACGTTCTTTTTGTATGAATTACGCGTATATTTTGAAAGAAGCAACGGAAAAGGCTGTGATAACATTAACAACTTGGTTCTCTAAATATTATCTTGCCCAATAAAAATTTGTTATATACCAAGAACCTCTGCTAGCTTTGCCGATCAGCGGACGAAAGTGTGATGTCCTAAAAAATAAAACGCCACGCTCCTTGCCATTACCGAGTATATACGGGATTTTAGCAACCTGATTTGTTGTCTGAGATTGCCACGCGCGTTACTAAAACATGGAAAAACATGGCACGTTATTTCTGATTGATTGCCGGAATTTAAATTCCCCTTTACCTCCTTTAATTAAAAAAAAAACTCAATCGGAAACAAGTCGAAATTTATTTTCGCTTGTTTAGTACCCTCGTATCTTCGGGCGAAATTTTACAACAGTGGATCCATAAATGAAATAGTTGAATTTCTGACAGTAACAGGGGTGTGGAGGTCAACAACGTAGAAATATGGGATTCAAACGCACCAACAGAACAATAAAAAAAATGATTCCTTTGAGGTAAACGGCCTTTTCGTGATAATATTTAACCCTAAAATTAGCTGTTTATGGGGTAATTTAATTTTAGTCAGTGATATTTGACCCCGCATTTACAAGTGAAAAGGTAGATGCGGCAAGTGGATGACTCCTTCTAAAATGTGGACTGTATTAAAAGTGGATTTTCCCACTAAAAATTAGTTGGAATATCTCCAAATGTGTTATTTTGACCCACGACTACCAAAGCAATTGAGTGGATAACAGTAAAAAAATAGCTGTAATTGCCATTTCCACGTCACAACTCTGGTTCTCCCTCCTTTTCATTACACTCTGCAAGACGGAAATTAAGCATATCTACTGCTTGTTAATATTTGCCATTTCAGATTCCAAGTTTAGTATTTTTGCAAATGCTTGATTAGTTTCGGACCTTTTTTGTTAGTGGCCAGGTTTTGTGTGGGTCAGCTTAACTGCCTGAAATGGCATGTCAGAGTTCTTCGGGTGGCGCACAAGACCCTGTAGCCACACAACAAACTTGGAACAACCGAACATCGTAAAATGGGTATTAAAACTTGTTAGTATTTAAAAATTCAAATACCAGGCATGGAAACAAGAAAATGCATAAACAGCTAGAAATTTGGAGCAATGAACAAACACCCAATGCATGAAATGGAAATAAAATGAGCAATAGGTGAGTTGGCAAGTGGAATGAAATTTTTTTTTTTGTGAAAAATGACAGTAGTGATCGATGAAATGAATATAAACTAATTCCGATTTCGTTTGAAATTTTTGGTGAGTTTTCAGCCAAACAATTACATGCCACATAACAAAATACGCCCATACCTTCAGGCGCTCATTCGTTAAATGAACAAACTCTGTACATTTAGGATTGGCGCTGAACGGAAAAAAAATCCACCGTTTTGGTAGACGGTTTCATCTAGAAGTCCCATGAGTGCAAATGAGGTATTACCATTCACTCCGTCAAGCTATGCCGCACAACGTCATAGCGCATGGGACGGAATTAATTGTAATACCTCATTTGCATCAATTGGATTCTATATGTAAACGTCCCACCCTCGTTTTGGGTAAATACCAAAATATAACACTATTCATGTTATCATGACTCAATTGACAACGGGGATGTCATTGCTATACAAATTAAGCTAATAAGCTTAGCTTTAAAGTCAGGATAAATGAATAATGGTGAGTACTTGAAAGTTGAGAGGGCAGCAAAAGAGTGGATCTGAGCAAATAAGACGGGACTGAAGAGTTCAAGAGATTTTCAATTGAGGTATGAGTAAACCTATAATATGTAAATATGATTCGTGATTCCAGCACCTTCTGTTTTATTCATTTTTTCACTAGATATACTTGAGAAAAGCTTATTCACAACTTCTTAGGTATCCGATTTTGCGGTTTTGTTTAATATGAGCAAATGTTCGTTTTCCCACCGGACAAAAAACAAAATTTCAAATTTCTTAAGATTTGGTACACACGGATTACTTATATAAATGGTTCAGAGATATAAAAAATCTAAGCTTTTTGGAGTAAGTCGGGGGGACGAGGTGTGGATCACGAAATGCCAAATCATCATGAACTGGTGAAGTGTAGCATACGTCGGTCCGAACGTGTGTTACCCTAATTTTCTCGGGAATGTGAACCCAGGATAGAAAGGAAAAAAAAAAATAATAAGTAAAATATACAAACCGCACGCGCCGCTTGAATAAAGAGGCCTTGAAATGAAGTGATGCTTTCACGAACGCGTTCATGGTTGTAAAAGATCGTTGTATGGTGAACTTATTACACTGCTCAATGCATTTGAATCGATTTTGTGCTCCAGAAAAAGGTGACTGCGGGGGAAAAAGCTTTCAAAGTAATTCTCTCATGTTACCCCGCCGCCCAGTACGATGCTTACGATACGAACATATAATTACTGTTTCGAATGAGAATGGGTCAGTCATCTGGAAATTTTAACGGTATTGGGGAGACTATGTACTATAAGGTTTAATTTTTACTAATTACCGAAATATGTAAGTTCAAACTGGCGGTAACCACGAAAAAAACAAACAACGAGGATAATGAGGATGCGCAAGTTAGTATCAGAGCCTTTGGAAATTTGTAGTTGGGGAAATGTTTTTTTTTAACATCTCGACAACATTATTAATCTTTTGGGGCTGGCTTTTCTTCTTTTATGTAGGGAAAAACAGTTTGCCAACTTTATCGGTCGATATCGGCCGGCTAGTATATAATTTAATATGATACCTCCTGGTATAATTCCCATCTGTCAGTAAGTGATGAAATGGCGGAAAATAGATGTCAGTGTATAACAGTACTGAGACTAATTTCGGGCAGGTCCAAAATACGTTGCAAAAATAAGTAATTTATATTTATATGTCACTTTTTACATGAATCCTTATGAAGAAATATGTTGTCGCAAAGTTTGGAAATTTCCCCGTTCGTTATCTGATCATGATTTTGAAAAGGCCGGAGGCGCATACGGCGGAGTTTTATTTTATAGTTCCACGTCTGCAACCTTGGGTCTAGAACATGAAGTATTAGTTTAGAGTAAAAACAGAAAGGACCCGGGAGTAAGACCCGGCGGTGAGAGCTTTACCGGGAGTTGATGAAATCGACCACGGTTCAGTATTAACGAAAATTATTACCATGGAATTATCGCCAAATGCGCGATTCGCCTGGCCTGCAAAATGCTAATAGCTTCAGTGATTGTATACACCAGATTCGGGCAATTTACTAAAAAAACAAACACATCCTAAATATAGCGACTCTGACGGGGTTGTTGATACAATTTTGTTCAGGGATTTGTATCTTGCAGAGAATTTGTTTACAACCCTACTAAACGAGTTCGCTAGGAAAACAATCTATTGCGAGATTATGACATAGGCCTAATGTATTTTTTTAAATGTGTGGACGTCTCACTAAGTTTGAAAATTCAGTAGCTTTCCTTAATGCATTACAGAGGAAAAGTATAAGTCCGACATTGTTATTTTTTACTTGAGTGAAGCGTTCCCAAACACCATTTCTAGGTCACGCTCGTTGATTGTTATACAGCATCAGAATAAACGACGTTAAAGCAACAATAACAATAAGTGGGAGGAGTCTCGTTTCCGAGAGTGGATGTATTATGAGCCACTTGAAAGGCATGGGTGATTCATCGTGCGTGTATCATCGCTGATTTTACGACCGCTCCCATGGGTTTATCTCGGGAGCGCGCAGTGCGCTGGGACTCACAACTATCTCCTGACTGCCAGCGCGGCGGCACTTTTCGGAGGAGCCCTAATTTGGTGCGGAGTACACGTTGCGGGACGTACTTTACCTGTACGTCCGCAACGGTATATCTCAAAACTGGGTGTTGGTAGAATGTTTTTTTATTACTGCTGTTTATTTGGCCCACGTAGGGGAACAGAAGATATGAGTTAATATAATTTTAACATGCTATTATGTTTTAAAACCTAACAAAACACATATTTTGTTGCGGACGTACATTTACACCCCCCGGAGATACCAGTAAATAATGGCCATTAGTTTTTTGAAAAAAAATTACAGCTTGAAATATTATTCATATTGGATTCAAATGCTAGCAATGACTTTTAAAAAAAAGTCCTACAATGTCATACATCCTTGGTTCCTATTACAGGGTGAATAAAAAAATCAATTTTTTTCCTGCAGAAATATGCATTTTGACCCCTCTGTCGGTTAGAGCCTTAAATCTGGCCAAACAGAATAGTTGGTAACGTTGTTCCAATAGTTATTCCGTTTTCCTCCCTTTCCATGAAAACTAGACACGTTTACCTTCCTTATTGACATAAAACGTAACTAAATATAAACAGGGTCAAATTTTGACCATTCGGTGACATAATTACGGAATTGCCCTAAGAGAGTCAAAACCCTAATTCCCATAGACTTTACAGGAGGCTGCACCGCGGCGCCACAGTTTACTTAGTTATCATTGTGCTAATTAAATCACACAACGATAAAAAGTGAAAAATAATGCATTTTTGAAAAGAAGAATAAATAGGCTTTAAAATAGCCAAATTTATGCCAGTTGGACAGTTTTTCTTGTAGCACTTTGCTAACCCCAAAAAAGTTAGTGTCGATGTAACATTCTCCCAAAATCAGGTGTCCCACTATTACGACACATGACCAACAGTATGTGCTGATATAATCCACCCTGTCTAACGCCGGAAGAACTGAGGCCGTACTTAACATCACAATGGGGCGTTTATGGGGGGGAAGCCATTGATAGCCCATAAGCTGCCACAATCACATTGTTCCGTGCGTTTTTCAAACCCAATTAGTTGATAATTTTCCCATAATCACCTTGAAGGGGACGTCCCCCTGACTAGGCTTAGGTATGTTTCCGCCCCGAAAGTGCACGTTAGCGTGTCCTGCCCACTTCAAAATGGCCGCCCTTGTTTTATGTAAAACTGCCATTATAATTTCATTACAGATAGAAACTTTATCCACAATACACGAAACCCAAGTTTTTAACTGCCTGAACGGGACTTAAACATTCTAGGGTCCAAGATGGCCGCCGCAAGGAGGCATATTTTGCCCTAAATGAATTAAAATGGCAAATGTTGAAATAAGAACCGGGGTGATATTTTGGGAGCCTTGGCATTTATATTTAGTACAGGCTTGTTCTAAAGATGGCAGTGATTATATTCGCTCTAGGGTACGTAAATCAGGAAGAAAGCAAGACCTTCCCATCTTTTCGACGTTATAAACAACACTTTTTAATAATGACCTAAATAATTTCCGGATGTAAAAAATATGAAAGTAGGATATTGACTTGTCCTAGAGAGTGCCGTAACTATAGACGATACTACTTGGGCCATATAACAGAGTTAAAAACTTTGGGGGGGAAAACTTTCTTTAATAAATAGTCATAGGAAGGACAACAGATCATATCAACCTGCTACAATAAAATCATAATAGAGGTGCGAACTGTATTTAGGACAACTCCCCCAGTGACGTCAGAGGGTTTCCCAGTAAATAAAAAATTATGCGTATGAAGAAGTGAAAAAATGTCTATATGTAGAAGGAAATTAAAATCTGTGACCTATAAGTTTAATTTCAGCACAGCAAGTGCTATCTTTGTTTCTGACTTCAACTACCACAGGCCCTTCTCTCTCTATACTGACTAGATCAGCTTCATTCTCAGCGTTCAACCAGTGTGAGTGGTATGCAATTATCCAGAAGTACTACAGAAAATGGCGGGAAAATGTTTAATAGTTTTGTTTTGGTTCTTATTATGTAGAAAAAAGTGTTGCAAGAGTGTTTTCTTCTTGATTTATGTCCTCCGGAGCAAGTATAAACCGCCGCCATCCGGTTAGATCAGTCGCAATACACAAATGTCATTAAATCTGTTTTGGTGCTCTCAAATTATTACCCCATCTATTTGGCAATTTAGTAATTTAACAAAACATGGCCTCCTACTGCAGCCATCTTGGACACTTAAATGTTTAAGCCCACTTCAGGAAAGAAGAACTGTATTTCGTTTAGTCTGGATAAATTTCCCTCTTTAATGAAATACAATACATTTTCATAAACCTGGTGCCATTTTGAATAGACAGTACGGCGCTAATGTGCAACTTTTCGGGCGGAAACATACCTATACCTTCAAATCATTGCACTGATTGTATTTGAAATTTAATTTTGTTCCCTTCTTTGCAAGAGTTCAACCAATCAAATGGACAACCTATAGGAACTGGTCCCCTGTTTCCCCCCCCCGGGTGTACGGTTGTTGTAACACAGAGAGCTGCACATCACTTAAAATGGAAACAACAAATTTAAGTATGTACAGGGTGTCTAAAAGCACCACCCTCCAGGGCCGGGGGAAAAAATTAGTTCCCCCCGCAATAACTTTACTACTGATACTTCTTAATTTCTCAAGCAAGAAGCACATGTTTTAGAACTTTTAATAATTAATTTTCCTTTTAAACCACCCATTTAAAAAACCTGGTTCAAACAGTGATAAAAACACAACTTGTACGTTTTGGTGGGCCCGCGCCAGCTATACGTGGCAGGACCACTTGGCAATTCTGTCGTGCTTGGTGGATGTGTGTGTTCACTAAATTGTTAATTTTTTTGTACAAAAAAATCGAGCTCAAATGAAAGTTGAACTTCACTTGGAACCAACCTTCTTCATGGGCGTCTCATATTGTGATGAGTCAAAGTCATGTTGAAGGTCAAAGTTCATGTGAGGTCAAGATGACACTGGACTAAAATGTAAAATTGACCTAACCCTGAAAAGTTATGATTCATAGTGCACTCTGGGATCCTCTTTGTTGGTTTATGTGCCAAGGTCAAAGTTCATGTGAGGTCAAGATGGAAATAGGCTAGAAAATTAAAATTGACCTCCAATGAAAACTTGAAAGTGTCAATTGGAACCAAACTGTGTCAAAATTCACATCACCCACCATGAGTTTACCTTAGATTTTATGAGAAACCTGTCTTCAAAATCAACTTACTTCAGCACTATCAGTCATTTTTTTTTTTTCCAATTCAAATTGCCCATTTTGTCTCGAATTGCTCGTGTAAGGTCATACCAACAACTATTTACAGTTCTTTGTAAAAACGGACACTTAAGCATCTTAATCAAAAAAAAGCATCTTGAAGTTGCCATTTACGATTGTTTCTAGAACCTAAAAGTCAGATCCCATTTTTATTGTTAAACAAAGCATAAAAATCGTCACTGCTTGACAACTACCATTGTTTTTAACGTTAGCCCTTCCAGGTTAATAACACTTTCCAATACAACAAGTGGAATAAATGAACTTCGATTAAAATACGGGGCAACGATGTGTTTTACCTTTTTGCAAAAATTGCTATAGTGGCTTTAAAAATGTCTTCACTTTTTCCGCAACATCTAAAATTAACTTGAATTTCAATTTTTTTTGAAACAAATTTCCACATTATTTAATTTGTAGCTCATTTGGGGTTTTGATTTACATGTAGAATGATCAACCCAAAAATAACTCGAACCGGCCCTAAACAATAAAAATTGAAATTTTGATTTCCCCAAAATCTGAATCAACCAATATGGCTGAAAATTCCATACCTGCTATAACTTTTGTATACTAATATAACTTGATTTCCTGTTTCAGTTTGTAATCTGGCGTATGGTTATTTCGATAAATAATTGCCAACTCTAGCTGGTACTAGTACGTTGATTTCATGAAAACAAAAAATTAAAAAAATTGCATTTACTGATAAAGTTTGAAGGTGTGGAAGAGCAACCGTATGGATGAAGACGTCTTTTGGCAAGACATGGTCACAGCATAGAACTGCACAGAATCTTATTTGGAATACGATGAAACCAACTGGCGTTCGCACACTCACCCCCCACGCCTGGTCTACGGCCCTGATGGGAAGGGGAAATCTACTAGTTGAAAATGGCTTCATCACAAAAAAAAAGTTGACTGTATATTTTTAAAATTGTGGATGTTTTTTTTTCACTTTAATATATTGAATTGAGGGTTCCAAAGACACACCCACCCGCTTACGACCTGCATTAATGTGATTGTGTAGGCCCCTAATTTAAATCTTGCCACATTGGTGATCTGGGTGACATCTGTTTTTAGTAGGCATTTATTGTTTTAGGTGGGCCTGTACCCATACTAAATCAGACTGGTGTTCATTTCAAATTCATTTAATACCATTCAAGTGACCACACCAGTATAAAAAACACTCTCACTGTGATGTTTTTATCCAATTGCTGTAAAATCTTGTCACCCCCTACTTTGAAGATTCTCTATTTTCATGGTTCTTTTTCCGCTGAACAGCACAAACAATGTACTGATGGGCCAGCCTAGTGTTGTGCACTGGGTAGACAATAAGTTTGCAAAATTGTCATCCAAATATATATAGGCCTACACATATTTGCCCCAAGAATGGATGAAAACAATAGATTTTCAATCAACACAAGGGGAAAGTGAAAAAGGGTTATATCCACCTCCACTCAGAGGATGCCATAGAATAAACGGGACCAAAAGAACCAGGGGAGCAACATGCTTCTTCAATTGAATTTTGGAGATATTTCCACCTTGAAGCTTATATTTCATGTTCTTTTTCAGGTGAACCACCCAAAAATGGTGTCTGCGGGCCACTGGTGTGTGTGTTTCGCGACAATGCTCTCTAATGTATAATGAGTGAAAATTTCACTTCCCAAAAAGTGAAACTCTTGTAAACCACTCAAAAAAGAAGTGTTACTTGAAAATAGCGAAGTTCAAGAGTGGCAATACACTCAAAAAGAATGGATTTCGACTCGTTTCAGGAGTTAAACGAGGACCACAACTTTTGAGGAGTTAAACAAGGACAACATGAACACGAGTGGAAAATCCACTCTTTGAGTGGAAATTTGCTCTTTTTAAGTACAAACCACTCATTTGGGAGTGTTTACTCTTTTTGGGAGTGAACTTTTCACTCGTTTAACATTTAAGAGGAGTTGCCTATTACATGCAATATAGGGTCGTAGTATTCAACCATATGAACAGCGTTACAAGCTTTGACTTACTTTAGCGGACCGGGTGTGAAAAAAATATTTGTGGTTGCAACAGTCAAAATTCTTGATTACTTAATGTTCTCTGGTAAAAGTCAATATTTTTTTCAGATTTTGGCACTTAAAACCCCAATTTTTTACTCTGATGTTGAGAAAAATTCATTTTTGGGGCAATTTTAGCCACAAATGGCCGTTTTTCGGTGACAAAAATGTGACTTGCTAATTTCCTGTGAGTGTATGAACATGAAAACTATCTATAGTGACTATTCTTTAATGCTAACATGTTACGGGTAAACATTTGTAATATCAAATCATTTAAGGATCAATCTATTTAATTTATTTTTTGTAACAGGGTTAGAAAGTCGGCGGTCAGGGTGACAATTGATTTGGGAAAAATGCAATTTCGCCCAATTCGTGATTTAACAAGCCATAACTCCTCCGCAATGGTATGGAGTAGGGTGATGCTGCTTGTGTCTTTTTGTTCAGCATTTCAATAGCTAATATGATATAAACCCTTACTATTTATGTACTGAAAAAAATAAAGTAGTAATTGTTTATCCCTACTACCCCTACATTTCAGAGGTTGACAAAAATAAGGCCTTCGCAAAACAATAAGTCCTTCAAACTGGGACTCTCAGGGCTAAACCAATGCAAACTTGCTATCCCAAGACCTCCCCTTCTAGAGCAAATTTTATATTGTTTTTGCCCTGAGAGTCCGTTTTTGAAGGACTTATTTTTTTTTGCGGCCGATTTTGCTCAAATTTGAGGACTTCGGGCAGCAAACTGCCTGGAAAACAGTGCTATGGGGGGGGAAAATGTTTCAAGTTAATAATTAATTCCTTTTTTATTTAGATTCATTTTCTAACACAAAATTTACCTTATAAAATGGTATTAATTAGGATATCTTTCCCTTTAAGTTGCCCCCATTACTGTCCACCAAAACGTAAGTCCAAAGCTTGAACTCTGTCATATTCACCTAAGAGTGGGAAAAACTGACCTCTACACATGATAGCGGGTCTGAGTCGCCGATTGAAACATCAGGAGGTGTTTTTTGACCTATACAAATGGGCGTGGGAAATCATGCATAACACTTGTCAAACACTAGAACATCCTTTATGGAATATGTTTCAGCATCAGGTTATGCATTGGGTTTCCGCCAATATTGTATAGGTCAAAACCAACTTCCTGTTGTTTTCAATCGGCGACCATTCAACTGTGCGGTCAGCCCGCTATCTCATGTGTAGAGGTCAATGGGAAACACCAGCTGAGAGCACCTAAAGGATTATCAATCATCAACTCGGACAGAGATGGGCAGCAATAACAGGGAAAAAAAAATTGTTTTCCAAGACCAGGGTAGACAACAGCTATCTTTCATTGTTTTAAAAATCTTGCCACCTACTTTAATAAAAAAGTTTAGTTTCCATGTTCTTTTCAATCCAACAGCACAAACAGTTTGGTAACGATGACAAGCTAGTTGGTTGTGATGGACCATCATTGGCAAATACATTCAAATATTTTTTCAAATATCCACCCCAGGAGTGAGGAAAACCCAGAGGAGAGTCGCCTAAGGGTTGTCCACAGCACTCAGAAGATCGACAGCAGATACGGACAAAAAGAACAGGGTAGACAACATGCTACTTTCAGGCTGTTTTTAAAATTATATTTCATGTTTCTTTTTCAGTGAAACCACCACAAACCATGGTTTCAGAGGGGCAGCTCAGCATTGTTTGTAGACAACGAATGGCATAGTTACAATTAACATACATCAAGCATATCCGCCCCCCAGAGAGGGAGGAAAACAACCGTTTTCCTCAACCCAATGGGAAAGGTACCCTACGGGGTTTGTCGTCATCTCTCCAACAACGATGGCACCAATTTCCAGGGTTAAAAGAGCAGAGTAGATAACACTCTAACGAGAACACCAGACAACGATTGCATAGTTACATCAACAAATACATAACCCTAATCTCCCGGAGGGGACTGAAGGAGTAGTAAGAGGGAAACAAGAAAAGTCCGCACATTCGGGTTGGGATGCGAACCCAGGGCCCTCCGGGCCCCAGTACCATGATAGCAAGCTTAACGGCGGCGTCGCTGGCCCGGCCATCGATTTCGTGCCCATATGATCTTGGTTTTATGACTTCATCGCTACTTTCTGGACTTAGTGCTTCCTCACTCAGTGCGGTGAGCTTTTGTGAGATTTAATTTGTTTTAGGTTTGCATAAAATCTTGCACCTACTTTGAAGTTAATTTCAGGTTCTTTTTCAGGTGAAACACCACACAACCATGGTTTCAGAGGGCCATCCGCATTGTTTTGTAGATAACGAATTGCATAGTTACACATCACAATACATTAAGCATATCCGCCAAGAGAGTGATGAAAACCTCATTTTTCCTCAACACCAGGGGATAGACGCACAGCTATCTTTCAAATTTATATTTCATTTCCCTTTTTTCAGGTTAAACACAATTTAGTTGACAATTGCTACCCATTGTATTTAATGTTTATATAGCGCATATTAACCCAGCAAACACCTTAGAAAGCATTCAGAACCTCATCTACGACAAAGGTGAAGCAAATCACAGGAAACAAAGGAAAAGGGTAATAACACTCCTACTCCGTCACCGACATGGGCAATTATAAAACTGTTAATAAAATCACCAAAATACAAAGGTGCGAGTTAAATTATGTGATTGTATCGTGTTCCCACTTTATGGTTGGAATAGTACATGTGAATGTAATTAATGTTTTGGTTAGTTTTTTTATATACAATGTTTTTCCAATAAGAATTTCATGATCAAAAATGATGGGTTGGTAATTTTTTTTTTAAATTGGGTCTTGGGTGTTTTATAATGGGGAAAATTTGTACAGGGGCAAAAATCAAAAGTGTTTAAATTGGTTTAAAATTTAAAATAATTTCCAAACAGTAATTTAAGGTTTCTAAAAAGGTTTTTCGTTTGCCATAATTTTAACGACCCATAGGCTTTAAGAAAGTTCAAGGTCACTTTTTTATAGAATGGTTTCGATTTGTTAAAACTGGTTTTAAAAAATCGTTCATTGGGGTCATACTCATAGAAATTTATATAGATATTCTGTGTTTCACACACCTTCAAAGTGAGACTTTTAGAGATGATTAGTGGTCTCCCATAGACCCTGTGACCAAACGGCCATATTTGCCTCTCGTAATTTCATCAAACGTAAATTACAACGGGACCTGAATTTTTCGGCTTTTAATTTAGTAAGGCAAAACAAGTGGCACCATTTTTAAACAAACTTGGTGAATCTGAATTTTAACCCACAGTGTGACCTGTGGAAACCGTTTTTTTGCCTTGTAACTCTGTTACTATAACCCTCCATGTACGGCAAACTATCAACCTTTCTGTATCCTTGAAAGGTACTGAACAGGATGGTATACTTCAGAACACATTTGGCACTTTTATATTTTTGACACCATGTATAAACTTGCCCCCATAATAACTTCAGAACACATTTTAAAAAGTACCCCCAGATTTTTTGGAATCCTCATAAATTTGATTAGAAAAACGATCGGTTGCAAGATTGTTATGAAATTTTCACAAAATTACAGTTCCTCCATGTACTATGAACATCAGACTTTCAGTTTATAATATGCACTGGTCTATAATCCGTGCTCCTACCAAATACATAACCGTAAACACATGGTCACTCGTACCCACGTCCTTAGCCCAGCGGGTACCATACATCATACCCTAATTCTTGCCTGCCATTAGAGATGCACATACCCTTAATCACTCAATCTCAGGTTGGGCGGAGAGCGTATCACTTGAATGCAAAAAGTTTTTTTTTTTTTAATTGAACTATGATATGCAAGAATACACTATAAGGGATATGATGAATGAACTTGGTGGAAAGTGTTTGGAAAAGGTTTTGGTCGATTATATTTTTGGATAAAATATGCATTTAGGTAATGTAAAATGACTAATTAAAAAGGTCTTGTTCCATTTATAATTACTATATAGTTTTTCTACTTATTTAATATGAGATTCCTGGCACTTTGCAACATACCGCCCCATAAGTCTGTGGAACAAACTTGTCTGTTTTTGAATGGTAGAAGCAATAATGCCAATTGCCAAATCCCATTCAATACTGTACCAATATTATGGTTTTCTCAGGAATGAAATGGAATTGCGGCTGGAGAGTTTCACTTTGAAGGCAAAAAGTTTTTTTTTTTAATTGAACAACAAAATAAAAAAAATAAAAAGTTTTTTTAATTGAAACCTGTTCAATCATCACCCCAATCTTTTAAAAAACTTTGGTTTTTTAATAAAATCCTAACTTACCAATCCAAACTACTTGGGATGTTTTTAATGAATTTAACCAACTTTAAATGTTTACTGTGTTTTGCCACATAGTATGGTAGGGCATCTATTGCCCACTGTCTCAACACAGTCCCATGTCCCTGTTCAGAAAATGTTAGAGATCAGAATCCTACCTAGAATATATATAACATGCATATGTGCATCGAGAGATTTTAAAGCATTCATATGATTTACTCATACCGTAATTTCCATAGTGATTTGAACAATACTTTTTGCTTTGTATTTAGTTACGAAATGTTTTGCTTGGCTTTTTCATGTTTTTTTTTTTCAATTTATATCCGACTATTCTCACATTTGAAGCCATTCCACTTGCATAAACCACCAAGAATCGTGGCGTTTTGATGTATCAGCATAAAGCATATTTGCAAGGCCTAGTGTGGTATATTGATGGTCATCCATTAAAATGGCAGATTTTGTATCCATTTTGGGAAAGAAATTAATTTCAAGGTTAACAAAATCTAGCCAAATCACACTTTGTACGGGGGTATAGGAAATTGATACGTAAAGCTCCTTGGATAATATCTCATCGGCTATCATGAAAAATTTTCTCTGAGTCATCCTTAAAACAACATATTTTTTTTTTTTTTTTTTTAAGTTTCAAATTAAAATTTACAGGCTACCTAAAATATAGTTTTACTGATTTTTTCAGGTGGTGGTGGTATTTGACGAACGAGTGTATTGGGTGATGCTTACCATCTGCCTCTGTCTGTTTGGGGCCACATGCTCAACAATTCATATCTGAGGAAAATAATGCAAAGCAAACCTTTGCCGATTTAGTTACTCTTAATAGCGGTTTTTGCCTTAAATTGGCATTTTTTTCATTATTATCGGATAAGACCCCAGATGAATCCTGGTAATTAGATGTAAAATTAACAAGTATTTGTTTTTTTTTGATTTGGAACTTGTTCCCTCAATAAAACTATAAAGGGATATGATGAGTGTAATTGGTGAAGTGTTGAAAATTTTTTGTCTGATTATATTTTGGCATAAATCTCAAGTTTATGTATGTAAATGGACTCTAATTAAAAGGTGCGTGTTTTCCGATTTATATTTACAATAGTGTTTTCTACTTAATATGAGATTCCTGGCGACTTGCACCTACTCCCATCAAGTACTAAAGTGGGAAACAAACTTGCAGTTTTTGCTGGTAGAAGCATAATGCATATTGCAAAGCCCTATTCATTGTTACAATCAATCTAGCGGTTTTTTGTTTGTCTGTAGCACCTAGTGATTATCAATGGCTTTTGCCACCATAAACACACTCATAATTCAGTTGAAAGTACGCCCATTCTTCCTGCGTTAGACAGTTTGGCTTATATACAGCACATCACGGTAATGCAAGTTTTTTGGTTTAATTGGCTCAGTGCCTTGGCCATTCCTATGAGAGTTATAATTTGCATGATATTGTAAAACTAAATTATTGACTTCAAAATCTGTTGGGGACAGTTCTAGCTAATCAGATTCCAGCTGGTTTTTTCTTTTATCTTGTGCCTGTATCACAGTGGATTTATCATGTGGCTTTTCCCCCATCCGTGCAGTTGAGTACGGCCCCCCCCAGTTCTCTTCCGGCGTTAGACAGGTTGAATCATGTTATAACACATGTTATGCAAGTTTTGGTTTTGGCGACTCAATGCCTTGCCATTAGCTAGAATTTCGCATGATATTGCAAACTAAATTATTGACTTCAAAATCTGTTGGGGACATGTGTCAAAATATGGAACTCAAAATCTATACCGTCCTGACCCGAGTATAGTCCCATGTTTTGGTTACTAATGAAAGGGGTTTTTCAATTTTTCTGTAAAATCACATGAAAATTGGTTGCATTTTTGTCCCTTTTTTCAGAAAAGTTAAAAAAAAAAAAATGGGTCGATTTTGCTAAGATTACTATGAAATGGTCGAAATTTTCAAAACCACCTATAAAATTTGGGTCCGAAATTTCGGAACACCGATTAAAGAAATGGGTCATATTTTGTTTGTAACCATTTGGTCCCTTGATAAAACATGGGTCCATTGTTTTTACCCATCAGAACACCTTTACCTCCCCCCCCCGGGAACCGGGGATGGCGTACGTTGTACTACCCTGATAGCCGGGGAGTTGATCCTTTTTTGGCCCGGGTATATGCCGGTACTTGTTCATGGAGTTCACAAACATGTAAAAAAAAGCCTGAATTTGGTCGGGACAAACGGAAGCGGGCAGGTTTCTACAAAAACAAATGTTAGTGTGACAATAAGGCCAATGGGAAATTTGATTCTTAGTTTTCCTGTTGGAGAGTTGTTAAAGGGGATGAGGTCCGATTTCATTCTTGCACTATGGCTGTCATTTTCATTATTCACTGTTATTTCATTTATTACAATCTAAAAAGGCATCTTGCATACACTATTAACATTATATTTATTACATAAAACCAAGTGTTTCCAAGCTAATTAATAAAACAAGGGTATCTGCATGTTTATTTCTTCAAAAGTTTAAAATTAGTTCAAGCCACCTTGTGCACCCAGTCTTAACAAGCGGGGACAAATCGGGGAAATTCATTATTTATGGGAACTTTGACACCCCTCCCAGTTAACTCTTAAAATGAACAGGAAGGGATTCTTGAATATTTTGAGGCAACTGAAAAATTTGTTTTTAATATCAGTTTTCATAGAAAAACATTTTTTTTTTTCACAAGATGAAAGTATTTGGCCAACAACGGGCAAATCCGGATCGTGCTCCAACAGGACACTACTAATCAATTCCGCTTGGCCTATTAGCTAACAATACACCGGATTGAAACAGCATAAGAAAACTGAAATCTCACATCGTTTGACCGCTTATTGCCCGGCTAGCAAGGGCCGGGTTTGACAATGGCTGGAAGTTTTAGCATTCAAAAATCAAAAACGAACGGACCTCGTCGTTCAATGTCACATCCATCTCCTGGGTACCTACCCAGGGGGCGGGCATGTTTTGATAGGTGCATAAACTATATCGTGAATGGAATCTCAAAGTGGCGTATTTGTCGTAAAAGGAGCAATTTTATAATTAAACGATAATAGCCATTGTAATTTAATAGCGAGCGGAAAACGCCAGATGTCTGTCCGGTCCCCCTTGGGAAATGATGCCACCATCACTAATGACCTCTAACTTGACTTCCATGAACCGATGGAACAACTAAGGGTGACATAGATATGTACTACTTGCAAAATTTCCTTTCAATTTCATATTGGCAAGGACAATTTAAAACATTCTAATTACAAAAATGATGTTCTCGCTTTACTATGATATCGTTTACTAGCCAATTACCCCAGATTTTTTGAGTCAATCCCACAATGCACAAGTTGGTGGGAAATTGCACCTCAATCGGGTCATGTGATCACGATAAAAAATCCCTATTCTTAACACAATAAAAACCCTGACTTTAAGTGTTCGGTACTTACTGATTTTTTACATGATTTCGAAATGTCTTTTGCCTGGTTTCTTAAAGTTTTTGGAACTTTTTTTATTTATCCCCTAAGTACTGACGTATGTTTAGTATAGTACGGTTATAGGCACTATTGGGCATGCTCTGTTATTGCTTTTCACAACGCACGCCCCTCTGCCAATGACCAATGCATCTGTGTAAATCTCAAAATTCCTTAGAAAAATGGGGACGCAACCTTCATAAATTGCTGGTTCTTTTGCTTTTTAACTACTGTGACCTACCTTGATTAATTTTTGTCCCCTTTTTGAGAATGATAATTTACACACAATTGGTGCAATTTGATTTTGCGCCGGTGGAAGAAATTGCATCGTTAAGTATGGTGTTTCGTGGTGTTAGGGTTTTTAAGGGGGTGTTGGCCAGGAATTAGGGGTGGTGTTCTGCATGTATTAAGTTGGCAATTTTATTGATAGCGACATTCGGCTGGGGACATATTTTATGCATCGCTTAAATTTTGCTGTTTATTCATTAATGTCAACTTAATTGTTCAGGGCAAGTTATGTGTAATAATTGTAATAAAACTGTTAAATATGTTTTGCATGCATCACGTTATTTGGGCAGCAGGCAACAAATAGCGTATTTCTCTATAGTAGTGTTATGTTTCATAGATTTCAAAATGGACCATGTACTATAAATAAATGTCTGCCTTGGACTGACAAATGTTTTGATAGTCTCACGTTGTACGTATTGCTGTATATATGCACAGGTCTCCCCCCGATTGTGACATTTTTTTTTTCTGTGCTTCGGAGGAAAAGTCATCAAAAACTATTCTGAATTCAGAAATTGCAATCTAATGAGTTGCCGGGTGTAGAAGTAAACTCATTGTCCCGTGTCTTCCCCGGCGTTCTCATAGTCCGGGAACAATGGTGAACAAGAGGGCAAAATCGATCAGTTGACTCTTTTTTACGCAAACATTAGTTTCAATTCACGCTTTATTCCTTTATTGTCTATGGTGCCCGACTATGGCTCCCACCGGATTATCCTGCCTTCCACCACAACACGTTTAAATCGTCTGGAATTGGGGGCAATCATTGGTTTTCGAAATGCGTGTTCAAATCGCTCAAAAAGTAACATGTTTCCACGGCCCTACTTCCACCGCATACACATTGCAAATCATTTTTGAATGTTTATATCTGCTCTAGAAGGCCCAATTTATATAATTTAGCACAAATATTACCATTTTGTACATTCTTTGTTTTTTTGTGGGGGCAGCGTATTGTCATAGGTTTGTATAGCAATGGCGCGCAGGTTCCGCTCGATGATGAACTCGCTTCTTTTTTTCAGCACAATAAAGGGTTAATTATTTTTTCTGATTATGTAATTAATTTTTTTTTTAAACCTGGCAACCAGGGTTTACTAATTTTTATTTTTAAATCACAAGACTCCCATTGGTGCATAAGGGGGTTCCTCGGGACACAAGCTACATTATTTATTAACGGGCGATAAATTTTAGTAATGTTATTTAATTTAAAACATTAAAAAAAAAAAACCCTTAACAAAAAATTAGAGTTTCAAAAATATTTTTCATTTTCAACGAGTGGAGAAATCGCCAAAGAACAAATCTTGGGTACTAATAATTGACCCCCACCTTAATGCACTTTAAAGTGTTTAACGACGGCAACGGGTCCATGGATTTCACTTCATTTGTGGATTGCATGCACTCTGTGGCTGCAACTGATGGAGAACAAGTTCGAAACGTTACTGTCTGCAGATTTAATATATAAGTATATATATATATATAGATATATCATATATATATTATAATATATCTATCTATCTATCTTATATATTCTATATTAATATATCTCATTCCTCTATCTATTCTATCTATCATTCAGATCTAATTCTCTCTATCTCTCTCTCTTCCTCTCTCTATCTCTCTCTCTTCTCTAATCATCTCTCTTTCCACCCATTTTATCTATATCTTTCTCTCTCTCTCGCATCCTCATTTCCACTTTGCGCTGCCTGTCTCTTCTCTCCCTCCACCATGGAAGAAGACGAGGAAAGTGGCAGTGAAAACAGATCTGAATTATCCTATTCTAGTCCCACACACACACCCCCACGGCCACGGAGCGCACCCCTAACATGACCAATCGTCAAGGCCCTCTATCCTTGGTTCACAAATTGATTGGTCCGCATCGTAAATTTAAATGCACTATCAAATGAAAAAGAATAGGCCAGGGTGGGGGGGGGGGGGGGTGACGGACATATGCACATATTCCGTAACGTCCCGGGAAAAACCCTATACTACTGGAACACAAGTCTAGAAGATCCATGACGATCTATAAAAGTTCGTATAAAAAACATAACATTTGGCTGGTTGGGAGTGGGTTGTTTTTTTGCATATAGTCTTTAAGGTCATGCATGTGTGAATATTTTCTCAAGACCCAATTTGGTGGAACCAAAATATGCGAACTAAACTTGGGGTTTTTTGTGCCCATAGTGCTGAATAAGGGTATAATTTGGTTTTGCCGTCAGATCTTCCCCCTCTGGCTACCCCTTTTGTCCCCCCCTCCTTTTCCCGCTTTCGTTCCTCTCCTAGTTACTCGCCCCTGGACGGCTCGCCGCCCTTCTCGTCCCTTCTCATCTCATATCACCTTCCGTCTGATAAGCGTTGGGGAGAAAGTCGTGACTGAATCGCTGCAAAGAGGTCCCAAGCATGTGGCGAGGAACTATGCTGAGGTGTATAGGACATCCCTACGGGTACGGAAAATCATTAGCATTATAATTTTGCATGTTGACATATGATGCGGACTTTTTTGTGCCTGGGAATCATTTTTGTGTCCTAGTAGAACTCATATGAGGTATTTAATGTTCAAATCTTAAATAGAGCGATGTGTACAAATCAGGTTCTGCACAAAAATTGTTAAAATTGAGAAATAAAGCTAATTCTGCAGTGACACTTGTTCACATTTTCTCTTAACATTGGATAATTGTGACATTCCCCCGTCAGGACAAGACCTTTTTCATTTACGTGTGTCAACAAAGCCTGCATGCTACCCTTTCGGCCCCTAGTACCCCGCACAACCATCAACTCTTCCATAATATAGATGTATCAGTGGCGTACTTTTTTTTTTTCAGAGGGGATGTGGCACATATATTTTCATGGCAGCCCCGGGGGGCAAGCATATATTAAAATTGGGTTAGTATAGTATAGGTCTATGTTGTGTTTTTCACACTGCAAAATTGGCACTTGTGCAATAAAATCACACATTTTTCGGTGTCGGGGGTGAGGGGGATAGATTCCCCACAGGGAGGGGGAAGCTTCCCTGCCCCTCCACGTGTACACCGGATATAGGCCTAATCCAGTGACATAATTTTTGTATTTCGAATTTTACATCTTCAAGATTCAAAGTCCAAACACAATCAATTCACCAGAAAATAAAAGTAGGAGGCCCTACACTGTTAAAATTTGATTAGATAAACGAAACGTAGTTTATCGGTGGTTATGATTCAAATCAATTTGCCATGTTCATTGCAACAACAAGACTACGAACATAATTATCGGGCGCAATGACAACTATCTTCCTGTAGCGATAACCGCAAGGCTACAAATTATTGTCGGGTTAAGCTTGGCTGTCGGGTATTTTCCATAAGTCCAGCATGTGTAATAGTCTGCGCTAGACTACTTTACTTCCAAGCCGATTGTTTTTTAATACAGTTTTCAATATTATTTTAGCCTATCTTACAACATGATAAACCTGTGGTAGTAAGTAATTATAGTCCCGCCGTACTCACAGTCCGCTATAACGGTAAGGAATATAGGGCACTCGATTTAGTTGACTCTACACGCAACATAGAGCAACGTTGTCGTCTCCTGGTGTATAGAAGTAATTTCTGGTTCCGGCGTATTCCTAGTCCGGGAAACCTGGTGACCAATAGGGCAATCGATTCAGTTGACTCTTCCCGCAACATTAGTTTCAAGCTTTACGCAACATTAGTTTCGTCTATGGATCCCGACTATATAATGGCTCCCGGCGGACTTTTGTTGCTTTCACACCGGTTTGGCAGGAGATATGGTTTTCCGGATTCATAGTCCACCTAACACCGTAAAACTTATAGGTACTCATTCAATTGAGACTCTTCTGCCAACATTAAGGATAAGCAGCGATATGCCGATCTAATCATCGAAAAAAAATCATAAACATTTCATATTTTGGGTATATTTTGTTACTGCCAATATCTGTCAAAACATAACCGCAAGTGGTTTGACTTGAAATCTATCTGAGTATTAATTAAAGACAGTGCAAGTGGTTTTTAAATCTGATCTATCTATATTTCTACATACGTGCGGAACAAATTCCGACTTTGAGATAAAAAAAAAAAAAATCCTTTCCCTGTGAATAGCACAGATTTTTAAGCGTTGACATTGGTCACCATGAACCTGTACAGTTTGACTTCAAAAGCATCAAACATTTATTTTTTTTCTAAAACTGTGGTAACCACAATCAGAGTTAGAGTAAATGGTTTGAGACGCCATCGCTTGTATGTCTATTTGCGGAGAAGAGTGCAAATATCCTTAAAAACTTTATTTTTTTCACTATTTGGTGTTTTTAATTTATTTATAATAAATTCGTTTTTTTTATATATTAAAGCAGTTATCCCTGATTTATAAGATACAATGCACTGTTCAATTTTTTTATTCTACCGCATTATATCGCTAACCTTCTTTATCCCCTTATTTTCACGCTTATTCGTTATCTTCTATGAGCCCCTACTGTGGGCTCCCACCGGACATATCGCTTTCACACACCGCCTAAAAAGGATGCCGAAAAAATGCAACGTAAAAAACGGGGCAGTCCAACGTGTTTGGTGTTCGTGCACGGCTACAAGTCTCAATTGCCACCCCTCGTTCACCCAAGCGAAATAATGGGGAGCTGTTTATGGAAGATATCACAGTCTAAGTGCTAGATGCAAAGTGCGTTTAATTGGTCAAGCCATCATGTCTAAATACGCGACATGATCCTGCCGATTTCCTGATGGGCATCGTCATAATAATGGCCTTGCGCCATTGATACAACATTGTTGGTTTGCGCATACTACGTGAATACAAAAAAAATGTGCAAAAGGATTTAAGATTCTCTTGCATTATGCAAAACTGTATCATAGAAGTGTTGTTGTTTTTATAAAACACATCCAATATACTTTCACATGTTTGATTAAAAAAAATAAGCCAGATATGGCCAATTTTTTGTAACCACACCCCTTTTTTTTCGCATTCCTATGGGATTTACCAACATTAAACTTGTTTGGGAGAATGTACAAGGTCAATATCATGATACCTTTGCCAACTTAATGCTACATTTTTCTGATTGTTTAACACGTGATAATCATGTTTATTTATACCATGTGCCTGATATGACTACCAAACACCAATTCACCTGTTGCAGAGCAGAAAACAAGATCTTTCCCTTGCTATAGGATATTGCTAAAGAGTTTAGTCCCCTTCATGGCATAGCTTTGTATCTATACCTAATTAATTTTCCAGTCAGCGTACAAAATCCATCACAGTACAGAGACTGCCCTTCTTCGGTTAAAAGATGACATTTATCTTACTCTTGAAGAAAACCATGCCTCCTTTGATACCACTTACATCATATTCTTTGTTCAACGCTTTTCATGACTTTGGTATCAAAGGTGCAGCCCTTAACTGGTTTAAATCATACATGTCAGACCGCAACATTCCACTGCAGTTGATATATGGTGCTACGTCTGATGCTCACAAATCTTGATTGTGGTCTCCCCAGGGTCAATCGTTGGGTCCAAAAGCCCTTTACAATATTTCCCAACTGGTTACTGCCATCATTCATCGTTAATGGGATTAGGTATCATATATATGCCGACGATATCCAATTATACTACAATCTTTGATCCCCCGTTTCCAGGTGGGTCTGCAGCCACAATTTTAAAAAACTTCGCAAGTTGTGTTGAATGCAGTACGAACCTGGATGTCGCGAAATAAACTCAAACTAATTACTCCAAAACTGAATTTTTTCATTGTAGCTTCTTCTCATAACATGCATCGCTTTATTGATACTCAAACAAATCACAACCATGGGGAGCACAGATATATCACCGTCACCAGAAATAAAGAATCTTGCCTCTACCTTTGACTCATCAATGACTTTCACACACAACGACATTCTCTATTGAATATATCCAGAATCCGCCGTTACATTGACCAGGAACTTGTGCTAATAGCAAGTGCTAGCACTTGTTTTTATCCAAACTTGACTATGGTAAGCCTTCTGGTCTGGCTGTAAGATGAATGATATTGCCCTTCTCCAGCGCATACAGAACAGGGCTGCTCGCATTGTGTTCCAAGTTGCTCGTCGCTTCCTCCCAACTTCTGATCTTTTGGACTCTCCTCCATTGGTTTACCTGTTGAAAAAGCGTATCAGTTTTTCCAAAATTCGGTTGCATATTTATACGTCGCTGAACGAGCTATCACCAAAAATATTGGCTGACTGCTTTCAGTTTTATATTCCACCACCTAGAGAGGGCCCTACGCTCGGCGTTTAGATACAACTCGCCTTTGTTGTCCCATAGACCACAAATTGATCTCTCTTGCAGTTACTGTCCAATTTCCCCCCTATTCCCTGGTGCACACAGTTCATATCAATAGTGCCTATGACCTGTCCTTGCGTACCTACTTTGCTTAACCGGACAATGTAACTTCCCTTAATCAAACCTCCCAGTAGAGAAGTCACCTGAGTAAAAAAAATGAAAGAATCTGGTTCTGACTTCCGTCAGCTTGTCCATGCGAAAGACCTCAAGGAAGGGCAGAAGGGAAGATTTCTTTTCTTGGTAGAAAGTCTAATTTATAGACCATATATTATCATCGAATAACATATGTGAATTTTTATTATGAATAGAACATTCAGAAAATCCGAAATGGTTAATTTGTAAGATTCGTATTATTGGTGGTGTATAATGCTAACTAATGTTGCAAAAATCACCATTGATTGCTTGTGCAGATTCAAGAAAGCGCCATGGACAAACGGTTAGACCATACTCTTCGTAGAAGCTGACAACCGAAGAAATCTTATTTCTCAACATGGTGATGTAATTTGTTGACATACGGTGGCGGAAAAACATCCGAAAACGACCATTTCTAACAAGGCTTCCAACATGTGTAAAAACAGGCCGACTCGCCAATTAATGTTCATGCACACAGTTTGTGGGTAATCGCTCATCCATAGCATGTCATTGATCAGTGATTGGATGGTGAGTGGGAATCATTTACATATGATCAAACTTATGAATGGATTCATTGCACATGATTGGTTGGGTGGGCAAAAGGAAAGGTCGATGCCCTTTTTTATCAGCGGACACTAACTGCACTATGTGGTGATAATCTTTCAGTGTACGTGGTCCTAATCTCTGAATAACAATCCCCCAAGTATAGACATCCATCACCAGTGTTTAGTAGTTTTAAGAAAAGCTCAAAAACTCATTTGTGTTGATTTATTGGTTTTGTATTTTTAATTATTGTGTTTTTCATTTTTAAAATTCAGGTTTTTTTCTGTGTTAAAGCGCTTTGATCAATTTTTTGGTATTGCCTAAATCAAGACTTGTTTTAATGTAATGTATGTAATTAACAAAATAGCATGGGTCATATCTTTCCTAAAGTCCCAAAATTTGAAAAATTTTGGACGGGGTTAGGTCCACTTTTAACAAAAGGTCCGTTTTTTCGGGAAAAATGTCCCTTTTCGAAGTCCCACACCCCCAACAATAATCCGCAAACAGCCTGCAAGGGTCACATATGGTCATCAAAAGTCAATCTGTGACTCCCACAATAAGTCTTAGTAGTGCTGCCAGCATGAGGTAAAAAAGGGCCTTAGAGCTCTACCAATAATGACTTTGGCAATCTACCTAAATCTACTAGTATCTACCATTGGGTTGTGTAATTCCGAAAATACGTGCGCCAAAAATAAAAAGTATGGCAATTGCATAATCCAACTTTTCAAAAATGGCCACCATTTTAAAGGGTAATAGCGCTACTATAGGCGAATCAGTTTCTATGGTTGTCTGGGTAAAGAGGTCTTACAATTGAAATCATTGGCTGCGTCATTCCAAGTTATACATAAAGGCTATTTTTTCTTTCAAGATGGCCGACTCCACATATAGAAACCGGATATTTCTTATTATCTAAACATATGAGAATAATTTTGGTGTCAAAAAAGGAAGTCAAGGAGTTTTTTTTCATAAACCTATGTGTCAAAACTGTAAGATTAATGCAAAGTGGATGTTTATTCAATATGTCCACTGTTTTCAAGATAGCAGATATTTAAATACAAGTTACACAGGTGTTTAGAGTTCTTGGCTATGTCATGTTAAATATTGCAAAATGATAATACTTAGCAGATGCTTCATAATAATAACACCAAAATCCTAGCAAACTCCTCCTTGAACTTCCAAACTAACTGCGCTTTATAATGTCTCTATGAACAAAACCCAAAACATTGACTACCAACGAGTGTACACGTACGTGAACATGGTCCGTTTAAGTGTTTGAAATGTCGCTAAAACCATTTTACTCTTGACATATCTGAAAGAAACAAATAATAGTTTTTCTCTTACACTACACTGCATAAGGGGTTTGCACTTACGTGGTTCCTAGGGACAACCCCAATAAAACACTTTTCTAAAGGGACTGTTTAGATAAATCCCCACTGTTTAGAAGGCTTCAAACATCAACCAATAAAAAAAATAAAACTGAAGAAAGTTGTTCAGTAAGAAAAGGGCAAAACATGATTTACTTTTTCGCAAAATGTGCGAAAAAGACACTAATTGTTTTCTGCATTTTCTTGGAGTGCTTCACCGAGACTTGTGCTGTTGCCTGTAATTGGTGAAGAATGAACTATAATTACCATATAAAGCACCACATAATGCCACATGCCATTTTATATTTTTTTAGGTTATACTTGTAAATTACCATAGGTTTCCTACAGTAAACGCTTACATGATGTATATAAAATATTGGCGCCAATGGCCTACTATACTTTTCAATATTTTTTAATTAATTATTTACTACTTTGTTTATGTCCAGTGTCATGCATTATGAAAATCAGAATCACAGTAACTCTAATAAGATTTTTCATTTTTTTGTCATGGGGCACTTTCCGTTAGGCATAAAGGGGTTGGGGGGCTCCTAGGGACCCCTGCAAATTACCAAAAACGACGGCGATGGATTGGATTTTTTGTCACCAATGCAGCGCAACTAAAATTTAGACGAATACAAACAATATAAACCAAATATATTGCATCGTTAAAATCGCCGGCGAAATAAAAATGGGGTCCCTATGGAACCCCCCTTATGCAGTTAATTGTTTAAAATGGTAGCCGCCTAAACATCAAATTTCCCATGCAATTCAGATTAGATTGTTTGGGATAAACTGTGATGGTTAAGGTGTTACATTTTGGGTGTCGCAATGATGATCCATGACATAAAATACTCACGGGCAACAAATACAGTTTGAGAAATTTGCGGTTGAAAATCCTTGACCTAAACATCCACTTTGTCACCAAAATATCATCAAAGGTGCTGTATAAGAATGAGTATAAAGGTTTTTTGCCTTTTATATGTCGACCATCTTGGAAATAGTGACGTATGAACATCTCCATTACTAATACTTAATCTGACGATCGTTGAAAAATAGGTTTATTGAACTGCTGGACTTGAAATCTTTAATATTAAACCACAAACATCTTCCTAAGCTATATAATAAGAGACTTCAGTTGGTGTCCACTAGATGGTCAGCATCTTGGAAAACATCGGCACATGCAACATTGATAGTTGGAGGAGTTTTACTGAATTTCCTTTACGAGAAAACAAAACCATTTTTAACGACCCAACTTTCTTCGTAGGTGTTTTTTGCTTTTTAAGATGGCTGCCACTTTAGAAAATGGCGTCGTATGCACATTGCCACCCTTTAATTTGTCATCATTTATAAAACAAAACATCCCTACGTTAAAGGTGCTTTTTCGATTTCGTTATGTTTTTTTCTCCTCTACTTGATTGAGAGCCTGGCACTTGCACATACACCCCACGAAGTACCATGGGAAACACTGTGGTTTTTGATTGTTGAAGCGATAATGCATATTGCGAGGCCCTATTCATACTGTGCTAATATTGATGGGTTAACCACTAAAACGGCGGTTTTTTGTATATATCTTGTGGAATGAATATGGATTGGAGTGCTCAAATTTCAAGGACACAATGAAAACTACGGCTTTCATCTGATATCGATACTCTTCCGGGTAAATAAGGGGGGGGGGGGGGACTACAAACGACGACGGAACAAACACGCACCTTTAATTTAGATCTGATTACAAATGTTTTATTATTCCGGTCACGGTAACCCCCCCTCTCCTTAACAGGGGCTGTCTCAGATATTTCCAAATAATATTTTTGTTTTGTGTGCAGTAATTAAAAATAGTATCTAGAACTATATACAGATAATCACCTAAAATCTCTAAATACAACAGTTGAGATGAATCTGTTTTTTCGTTTTCATGCATGCAGTAAATATTTGTGCACAGTATAGCAGTGCCCATAGGATACCGTGTGTACAAAAAAAAAAATCCGGATTCCGGATTTTCCATAATTTTATAACAAGTTTGTGATTTTCTATATGAATACTTCGATTTGAGCTTAGTTATTTCACACAGTGGATTATACACCTATGACAACCAATGTAAAACAAAAAAACACGATTTGTTTTGAAAATTGAGTGAGCCCTCATCGGGAAATCTCAGAGTCAGCCTTTAACTGGGTGGTTGGCTGCAGCACTACTATATTTGGTTCACCTACTGTGCTAGAAGGGTATTTTATACGATTTCACAAAAAGAGGTCAACGTTCACATTGGGGTCATCAAATGTCACTTTGTTTCACCACATATGAAGTTAATCATGTATGTGAGAATGATCAATTGTTAACCTTTGATTTAAGGATTTCCGGTCAAAGGTCATATTCGCCATCGAAAGGTAAATCCGGTGTACCTTCCCATAAAATGTATGGCCAGTGGTTCTTTTTGGGTAACTTTGTTGTGCCATAGCATCTTATATGCTAAGAAAATAGTTTTATAATGTTCACTAAATGGGAACCAATTTCACACATATATGGGGACCTTAAGGGTCATTTTTACACTACATACGAGCCATTTGCCAAAGTACTTCAACCAAGTATGATATAAAATTGGATGGATTTGAGCACAATACTCCAAATAATTGGTCGAGCTATGAGTTTAAAAAAAATTTGTGAGAGTTCACAGCGACGAGCACTTTTTTAAACTCATATCGAGACGCAATTAGGAATATTGTTAGACAACTTATCAATTTTATAATTATTTTGGTTCAAATCTTTGTTTCCTTCTACTTTCATTTTGAGAATGTAAATATGCACAACCATAAACTAGGAACCAGACACAAGACAAACCAGACACACGAGTCCTGACACCAGACAAACTGGCCCCAGTCATTTTACACCCAAAAACTGACACCAGACTTCCTACACTAAAAATATTACACCGATACCTAACCTACACCCAATTCTGAACCCAACTCTGACACCATAAACCTACCACCCAACATAACGCCGACCTGCCACCGCAACACCTGACACTCTACAATATCCGACCATATACAATATCCGACACCAACATCTAACTTCGACACCCCCAACCCCAATATATCTGAGACACCAACAACCTGACATCCGACCCAAACATGACTCCCTACAATCCACCTGACACCAAACACAACACCTCGACTCCTGATCCCTACCCATGTTTGCCACCCGACACCCCAACACCTGACACTTGACACCCACACGACACCCACTCCGACCCCACCCATATCTGTCTGACACCCAAAACCTGACACACAACACACAACCTCTGACCACGGAAAACAACCCAACATTGGACACTTAAAATAAACACTTCCACCTTACATCTCATTGACACACAAACCCATTCCATACCAACATTTGACACCCAACTTGACACCAACATCCGACACTTGCCCTGACACTAAACCCAGACACATTCTGTTGAGAAAAAACAGGTGACATACAAATGAGGTTTTCATACCACCTACCATGGTGAATGGGTCAACACCAATTTTCTTCCTCTGTATGAATATACAGACAATTTAATGCATTAGAAAAGACGTTTTCATTCACTTTTTTGGCATTTTGGTCGCACTATGTGTGGACAACTTTTTTTCCACACTATTTGTTTTTCAGGTAGGGATGTGCATCCTCATTTCTGAATCTTTGGCGGGCTTCTTGTTTAACTGGATTTTGTCTCGCGAAAGTAGGAGCCGGGATGAATGGCGTTCCCGAGGCAGTCGATCGCCAGGGGACAAAGGGACAAAAATTTCCAAGCTCGTCTCGCCAGAGGGGGGAAAATTCAAAAGTCGTCCTCGTGCCGACGATTTGCTCGCAATTATCGTCTGAAATTTGAATGAAATGGCGAATTTCTTTAATTTTGGGGGGCCACCGCAAATTAGGCGGAAAAGGGTCGAACATCTCTCGAAAAAAGAGGAATGGAATCGGTCTATTTATGAAAACGGTGCAATTTGAGGTGAGACTCACCAAAAAATTGTTTCTCAAAATTTATGTTTTATCTGTTTAAAAAACATTTATAGTATTCAATACCTATTACGGGAAAAATAATATTGTCCAAAACACTTTCTTAGCGTTACTGCACAGTATGCCCACAAACATTTGTACAGCAGAAGAATAGGTTTATTACGTTTCAAATTTTAATCAACAAAATAAGCCAACTAAATTACATTATTGGAGAGGTTTACACCACCGGGAGCAATGTTTATTTGTATGAAACAAAGTTTTTGAGTAGCTAATTGAAACATCAAGAAACTATACTCCAATTTGTTTTTAGTTTTTAATTAACGTTTATCCCTTGAGTATTGAATTTTGCCTAAAATTAGGACCTTATAATAAACAAATATTAAAGGA